>JAXGGA010009463.1:0-51271 GCA_038373865.1 Uloborus plumipes
CGAGATATTGCCCTTTGAAATTGATACAAAGAAAAAAGAAATTTGACTGGAATTTCAACTCGCATAATTCAGCAATTATTTGAGCTATCGAGATGCCACTAGCACACCTTTCGGACGAACTATCAGGCTACAAACGAGGAAAGAATTAGCTTCAGAAAGTCATTCTCTCAGCAGATACAAGCTGATAAGGTATGGTCAAAATTTGCCAAAATACGATTTTTTACCAACTTTGGCAGCAAATTGCAAAAAATCTACAGTGCATGGAGCTTCTGTTACACAAGTAGGCTATTCTACCCTAAACAGTGGTCAGAATCACCAAATTTGAGTCTGATAATCGTCTTAGGTCGCGAGCAATAAAAGCACAAACTTTACGATTTGGACAGTTCTTTCAAGACACGAAAAAGAGGCCTTTCTAAAATAATTTTTACTGGCTGAACCATAAGGCTTATGGAGCTATAATTTGGTATGGTTTCATGCAAGTCTTATACATACATCCAAAAAAAATTTCATCAAAATCGGAGGGGGTCGAGTGGGGACGCCTCGTACACTTGACATGGAATGACCTCTATTCAAGTTTATTCAAAGGATTTTTTTTATTTTTATTATTCTAATTTTTCTTTATATCATCAAAAACCTCAGACCCGTCACAACTTCGGGGGGGGGGGGGGACCTCCGACCATCAAACCTTGAAATTTTCTTTTTTTTTTCTTCTTTTTTAGTGAATACTTTTTAAAAACTTTTGAGGTTTGAAAATTTCGGGGGGGGGGGTTCTGACCCCCTGACCCCCCCCCCCGCTGGCTACGGCCTTGACTGCAAACATTGCAAGCAATTAGGAGATAAGAGCCAATATTTAGAAAAGTGCCAATTTGAAGTTGGAGTTTTCTGAAAAAAAATTTTTTTTGCAGAAAAAAACTAATAATGGATTTTAAGTCTAAATTGGGTCTAAATGCAAGAAAATAAAAGGGGGAGGTCAAGGAAGTTATTTACCCCCTCCTTAGATTACTCACTTTTAAGCCGTTACAGATCTGATGAATGTTACAGATCTGATGTTAATATGAGTTACATATTTGAGTTTATGCTTTCAGTCTTCGTTAACATCTCTAAATATGATATTATTTCCTTGCATTTTTAATATAGAATTAAGATAATTATATCAAAACACATATATTAGGCTAAAAAATCAAATTTCAATATAAAAACGCATTTCTTGGAAATAAAATTGAGCGATAAGGTCTTTAGATAAAATAAATTATGAGATTACCAAATCCAAGCTAATAAAACATTTGTTTTGTTTGAAACAACACACAACTTCAACTTTTTCAACACACAACTCTGCTGCTTGCTTTTCTTTAATTAGTTGCAGGAAATTTAATTTCTTGATCAGAAATTCAAATTTAGCATGCTAGTTATTATCTAGTTACTTAGCGAAGTTATGAGAAATTGAAGCACAAAAAAAATAAATAAATAAAATAATAATAATTAATTAACTTAATTTCTGCAGTGTCAATTTTTCTTATTTACTAACTTCTATTGCTAGGTCATACAAACCACAAATGAAGCAATTGTTCTAAAATTCATTGCTTTTCATTTTTTAAGAACAAAAATATTCAATATATATGGTTAAAACCTATGATTTTTGCTTTTTATAATTCTGAAACGTGTGAGTTAGTTCTGTGACATATTCGCTGTTTTTCAATGTTACCGCTCTGACTGTTACCGATCTGACAAACTGACAAAGTTTTTTTTTATTTCCGAGTCGATCGCACTAAACCAAAATCAAACACGTGGTTTTTTCACTTGTAATAAAGGACTATACTTATATATAAAATATTTTTTTAAATAATAAAAACTGCGCATTTTAGAGCGTGTTGCCGATCTGATGACTCAAATGACACACATTTTATAAAATCACTTTAAAAAATCTTACCTACAATTTTAGATGCAGAAATGCAAATTTGTAATTACTATTCGATAAAACATCCCACCAGGTACTCAGTATCACGTGGTATAGGTACAGGAAATGATTTTGTTGAGCCTAAACATAGATCGGAAGTTATTGTTACCACTCTGACGGCGGAACTTGGGACACGCTTCGCATTGGCTAGAAAATCAGAAATCGATTAAAACAAAAATGAAGTAAAATATTAACAAAGGAGTAAAAATAGAATCGTTTTTTGTGCAAGTGCGTTTTTTGGGGAAGTTAAAAAGTGCCCATGACCTGTTTGTATGCTAAGCTTTGCTACTTGGGACACGTTACCGATCTGATTTTTGATGTATAAAAACAATATTTTCTGAAGAAAAAATTTTTTTTTCTTCTGATGTTATTAGATGAAATGAAAGCAGAACCTTATCTTCTTTCTGCGGAAAATTATTTTTTTAACTAGTTATTGAAATACTAGTAAAAATTCACTTTTGACTCAAATTGGCACTTTTCTAAATATTAGCTCATAAATAATGTATATGATATAGAAATAGAGTTATGAATATATTTTTTAAAAATGAACTGCATCAAACAAATACATAAATACAGCTATACAAGGAACATATGATTTTTTTTTTTTTTTTTGAAACAACAGTACCTTTGGCTTTCTTGACTCGGCAAAATAACAAAATTATTAGTTATATTTCATTTTCCTCTGTGCAGAAATAATTATTTGCTTAAACATTTCAACAATCATTATTAACAAAAGAAATAAAATATATTGAACTTTGCGATAAATCAATATTTTTACATAAACATTATACTATTATTGATCTGAAATGAAATATTAAAAAGAGATGTTTATAATGTGTATGTATTCAAAATTTAAGCCACATTAATATTCATAGAAATGGTTATGAAATTAACAATACATGAAAGAAATATATTATGATCGAATGACAAAAAACAAAGGCTGAAATATGCATACCGTAAAGTCGGATTACTTGGACCCTAAGGGGTTACTTGAGCCCATTACAGTAAAATGATAAAATCTAGGTTTGGTACTTATTAGTTGAAGACTTGCACGTAGTTCCTCGTTTCTCCTCTAGGTAGAAGCACTCTGCAGTCTCTAATGCTAGTACCAAACCCAGATTTTATCATTTTACTGTGGGCTCAAGTAACTTCCTTGTGGGTCCAAGTAACCCGACTTTACGGTACTTATTATTGAATTTTTTGTATTATTTATATTAGCATAATAATCATTAAGTAAGGCATTCATTTTGGTAGATATCACAGTTATGATCAAATTTCTACTTGTAATAAGTGTAATGACCAAGCTCATTTAGATTTCATAAAATTTATCTCCTAAAGAAATTTACTAATCTCTTGCTTGCGCTCGAAGTTGTTTAGGAGCTCCAAAGTTAACATTGACAAGTCTTCTGTAGCATTATTTATACACTTAACTTTTCTATCACACACCAAATAGCAATAAGAGATTTGTTTTTAATATTAACTGAACCAAATACATAAATATAAGTACATAAATACAGCTGTACAATGAGTAAATGATTTTTTTGAACCAGTAGTACTATTGGCTTTTTAATTCTTCTATTTGTATTTAACAAAAGATAAGTACAAATTAGTAACAACAACACTATAAGCTGAAACATCCAAACAATTAGTATTAACATAGACAAATACAATCATTAATTCAATTCAATACTACACCAAAGTAATACATTCTATGCAAATAAATATAAACAAAAAATAAAGACTGAAATAATACACACTTATAACTGAATTCCACTTAGTGTTTATTTTAACACTAAATCACTCATCAAAGCATACAGTTTTAGATTTTCCAGTTGTGATTAAAATTTAACCAAGTAGAACAAGTTCTTTTACATCTCATAAAACACAGGCTCTAATTTTTTTTACTCATCTCTTCCTTACATTCAGTTTTTCTGTAATTAATCACTAAGGTAACGTAGACAAGTCTTCTGTTGCAACATTGTTATAATTAATTTGGCAATTACATGATCAAGGTCGATGGAAGCGCATCATTATAATTATTGTAAAGTAAAAAAAAATTAAGAATATTAACATTTTTAAGATTCCACATTGTAGTAGGAACCAACAAAATTAGAAAAGAATTACACTTCACATAATAGAATAAAACATAAGTAGAACAAAAATTTCTCAGTCCATCTTTCTATAACCAAATTTATGGTTTCCAAGCAAGAAATCGCATTTTTCTGGAAAGATAATTTTCACACATAAACCTGCAAAATTATATTGCGAACTATTAAAATTTTTCAAAAACATTTCATAAATAAAAAACACTTTTTTTTTTTTTTTTTTTTAATGTTGACTTACATTGTTTGTAATAAGTACATCCGAGTTTGACATTTTAAAACTAACATTTCATTGAAGAAAACATATAATGAAAACATTTCATGATTGAAAGGGTGTTAACTATAAGATTGCATCAAAATAAACAGGAGTCTCCTGAGAATCACAGTAAGGTTTGCAAGCAAAGATACATATACACTGAAGTGACAAAAGTCATGGGATAGCAATATGCAAATTTTCAGATGGCAGTAGCATCGCATAGAACAGGTATAAATGCGCAGTGCTTTTACAGAGCTTTCATTTCTGTTCAAGTTATTCATGTGAAGAGGTTTTAACGTGATGATGACCGCACGACGTGAATTAACAGACTTTGAACGCGGAATGTTAGTTGGAGCTAGACGCATGGGTCATGCCATTTCGGAAATCGTTAGAGAATTCAACATTCCCAGATCCACTGTGTCAAGAGTGTGCCGAGAGTATGAAATTTCAGGCATAACATCCCACCATGGACAGCGCAGTGGTCGACCGCCTGCACTTAAAGATCGAGACCGGCGACGTCTGCAAAGAGTCGTAAATTCTAACAGACAAGCAACACTGCGTCAAATCACCGTAGAAATCAATGTGGGACGTACAATGGACGTGTCTGCTAGAACTGTGCGGAGAAGTTTGGATTTCTTGGGCTATTCCAGCAGAAGACCGACTCGAGTGCCTTTACTGACAGAACGACATCGCTTGCAGCGACTCTCGTGGGCACGTGAGCATATCGGTTGGTCCCTAGATGAATGGAAAACCGTGGCCTGGTCCGATGAGTCACGATTTCAGCTGGTAAGAGTCGATGGTAGGGTTCGAGTGTGGCGCAGACCCCACGAAGCCATGGACCCAAACTGTCAGCAAGGCACTGTTCAAGCTGGTGGTGGCTCCGTAATGGTGTGGGCTGTTTTTTCATGGCATGGACTTGGTCCTCTAGTGCGACTGGACCGAACATTGACTGGAAATGCTTATGTGCAGCTACTTGGAGATCACTTGCAGCCATTCATGGACTTCATGTACCCAAACAACGATGGGATTTTTATGGATGACAATGCGCCATGTCACCGGGCTGCAACTGTTCGCAATTGGTTTGAAGAAAATTCTGGACAATTCCAACGAATGATTTGGCCACCTAGATCGCCCGACATGAATCCCATTGAGCATTTATGGGACACCATCGAGAGGTCTGTTCGTGCCCAAAATCCTGCCCCATCAACGCTTTCACAATTATGGACGTCTATCGAGACAGCATGGCTCAATATTCCTGCAGAAGACTTCCAACGACTTGTTGAGTCCATGCCACGTCGAGTTGTTGCACTTCGCCGGGCAAAAGGAGGGCCGACACGATATTAAGAGGTATCCCATGACTTTTGTCACTTCAGTGTATAGTTGTGTGAAAACATAATTAATTACTTTTAATTTTTTGGTAACAGAGGCTGAGTCAAATTATTTTTCATGTGCTTTCCTTTTAATTAGCTGGTTTTTTTATTCCAATACATCTAACTGTAAAATAATGAGATATGATTTTATGTTTAATTTTGCAACAATCAGGTACATGTATATACTCTCTTTTTTTTCAGTTTCACTGATTAACATTTCACTCAAAGAAACATTTTCCATAAGCAGTTGTTCTTTGAAGGCTTGAATCGTGTTTTCTGTTTCCTTACATACTCTGTACATGCCTGATGTTGGCTTTTTTAAGCCTCCTAAATTGCAGAACTCATTTAATAATTGACGATGCCCAGGCGCGCACCCAGGAGGGGGCTTTGGGGGCTTAAGCTCCCCCTATGACAAACTGGACTTGAAAAAATAAAAGGAAGTAAGAAAGAGAAAAAAAAATAAACAGGAAAAAGTGACCGAAGGGTATCTTTGCTCAAAAGAAAAAAAAACCTATACTAAAGCCACAAACTTCTGTACTTCTAACCAATGAAGGCACTAGAAGGAAATTAAAAACTTCAGTATAGAAAACCAAAATAGTTAACTGAAAAATCCTTTTCTATTTTCTCCATTTTATGATTTGAAATAAAAATATTTTCAAAAAGTAGCAAAGAAAATGGAAGGATATCCGAACCTAATCCCTCTCTTTTTTTCGGCGTTTAAGTTAGAAAGAAATTACAGTTTTAAAGCTTCAAGTTTTAAAAAATACCGGGAGAAAGTCTCCTCATTGAAGATCGTCTAATGTTTGGTTTTGACAACATGACAATTTTCGAAAATATGAGTTTTCGAAAATTTCCGGAGGAGAAAAACAAGCCCCATTATTGATTATGGCCCACAGTTTTGTTTTTAAAACTTTAATTTCAAAAACTTAAAAAGAAGCCCCCCCCCCCACACCAAATAATGATAAAAGGTCTTCTGAAATTTCGATTTTGGAGCTTAAATTACGAAAAACTGCCGGTGTAGAGTACATGAATCCTATCACTAAGGCTACCGATAAATGGACTATGACCACACATTTAAGACTTCAATTTTGAAAACTTTCCTGAGGAAGGCCTCCGAACTCTTAACATCGACAACAATGGAACCGCATTTCTCTAACCTTAGTTTCGGGAAAATAGCCTGTGGAGAGTTCCACATTCCACCCATTCCCATAACGTCATCAAAGATGGTTCCCAATAGCAATTTTAAAACTTTAATTTCAAAAAATGTTCTAGGAAAGGTCACGAAAATGGTTTAAAATTGAGTTTTGATATCTTTAAATTTGACGAAAAACATTCAGAGGAGAAAACTGAACATTATACTTTTCTTTAACATCATCAAAGATGCTATTGCGTTGTTTAGACATGAATTTTGATAAAATGCCGGTTGAGAGCGACTAAACCAAATTTTTCCTAACATTATCTCAGATAGTTATACATTTTGTTTTTGTAATTTCAACATCAAAAAATTGCTAGTGCAAAGTTCAAAAACCACCATTCATTCCCCTAACATCTTCAAAGAGTTTTTTAAACATCAATTTCGAAATTTTACAACGGGAGAGCCCCGACTCGTGCTCTTTTAAGGCTTAACCAAGGTTGTCTTAAACTGCGTTTTTTGAAGCTTAATATAGAAACATGCCTAAACCTCACCCCCTAACAATTGCAAAAATGGCCTGCAATAAGGTTTTTATGGCCGCAAATTCTGATAAAGATTAGATGAGGGCCGGCAAGTCGCGACTCTCCCTAGCTTAACCAAAAGTTGTCTAACTGTTGTGTTTTGGGGATTACTTTTCTAAAAATTTCCCTGGGAGAATCCCTGAACCCCCTATCAGTATATTTTTTGAATATTCCAATTTATGTCTGGTCTTGATTCGTTTCATAACGCTATTCTTCTGATTTATAAGCCTGATATATTTAGTGCTCTAACGTTTTAAATAATGAGAGAAGTATTATTAGCGCATTAATCGCCTACTCGTCTTCAGTAAGGTTGAAAGAGCGTCATAGTATTAACCATTTATTTTCTTACATAAATACAATTTGATTAATAAGTAAAAAATTCACATCAAATTTAACATAAACAAGAGAGCTTCCAATCAAAGAGGCACTGTGTGTTTCAAATTGACACCTTAAAAAGTTTTTTTTTAAATGAAATTTATTAGTTATTTTTATCCGGAGATATTTACTCAAATTTTTTCGATTTTTAATAAAGCTGTTTTCCATATCAAAACAAACCAAAAGAGCTTTACACTATTATTCCGGAAAAAATAAATAAATAGAAAGAACTGGTAATCCATTAAAGTTCAGTATTCTCGCGATTTAAAAAATTTGATCCAATGGCCTCTGGACTTAAAAGGGGTAGGGGTGCTTGTTGTCTGAAATTAGCCCCCCCCCTTAAGTTAAATCCTGGGTGCGCCCCTGACGATGCCTTGGGATATCTGACTCATTTGGATCAATAAATAGTCATAACACTTTTGCAATATTCACAAATGAAGGATCAGGGGGAAAACCACGGTAGTCACATTTGATTCATTTTGAGAAAAACGAAATTTAAACTTTACGAACTCATAAACTTCCCCAGTATACTTGTTCTAAAATGACAATAATACATTTACTACAGTGTTTTTTCACGAATATTGCATATACTAAACGAAATTACACTTATTTTTCTAACAGGTGGTAGCATCAGTTTAAATTCAACAAAAAGTGGAACTACCGTGGTTTTTCCCCCTGACCCTTCAAATGTGTTTGCGTTTCAAAAGAGCATTGAGAGTTGACCCTGCTATATAACACACATCATTTTCATCTGCTGCAATCTTTTCAGTTAAAATTTGTGCCCCAGATGTAGATGGCACATTAGAAGTGGAAATTTACCTCTGGATGTGGATGGCTCATTTGATGGTACAAGGCTCAAGATCTCTTCTCGATTGGGTATTAGAGCCGAGTCATCTGCAGTGTTGTATAAAAACATGTCACTATCACAAGCATAGCTGCTGTTTTTTACATCAGAGATGTACTGCGAAATGCATATCATTTTCAATGCAGATTTAGCCTGGATTGCTGAGGGTTTTGAGCCTGCCTTCCTACGTATTTGGGAGAACACATTTTCAAGGGCATCTTGAGTTAACCTCCCAGGCAAGAAGAACTTGTAACCCTTGGAAAAAAGCTCCTCTGAGAGGTTACGGATGCTCAAGCTTGATAATATGACCCCCGTTTGAATTGGTTTCCAGGAATCTCCAAACTTGGTGCTCTCAAACAAACTTATAACAAAGTCGAGAAAATCAAATTTTTCTTGCTTGTTCCTCAGTTGTGATGCCTGACTTTCTGTGTCTGGCTGTGGTCAGCTCAAACCATCGGCAGATAATCTTTACAAACCAAGCTATAGTGAGAGCATTACTGGATATTTGTCTCAATCGCACAGCCTTTTCTAAAGCAGCACCTGTTTTAATCGAGAATAGTTGTACTGCAAGTGCGACATTCATCAGATAAAAATGTGTGGGGAATAAATGAACTTTGGACAAATGATGCAGGGAGCTAAGTCCAGATTTTGAATTAACCTCCATGATCCAAAGCTGTTTGATATAACCTGAGGAAACAATTCTCGATGGAAGTTCATTTTATTCACAATCATTTTCTGGGAGGACAAATGAATGCTTCAAAAATGCATTTCGCACATTTTTGATTAAATGAGGTACATCTGCCAAACAGTGAATACTGTTTCGCCTACTTTGTAAGTGGAAATTCTTTCCTTTCGAGAAACTTCAACTCCAGCAGCTTTCCACATACCAGTATTTGTGGACCCCATATCGGAGACTGAGGCTACAACTTCCAAGCCTATTGACCTGCTTTCCCTCACAACTTCACTGACATAATCTTGCATATTTTTGCCAGAAGTTGACGGACCCGTCAAGTCGTGGGCAACTACTTGCTTCCAAGGGGATTGTAGACCTCGAAGCATAACAACTACGTAATGTTTCGTCAACACATTTTTTCCAATTGTTGTCAGCCCAACAAACGTTTTAGAGGATGTATCAAAGTCCTGTTGGCAGGCGATCTCCATCTCGTCAATCGACAAGCAACATAACTTACAGTGCGTTTCGAAATGATAGGTCCACCAGTAAAAACGAAAGTTATGCTGGTAGAAAAGGTTGTATTGTGTACAAAGTACTATTTTATAAACTACATTACTTTATTCAATGTAAAATAGCTCATAAATAATTTACAAATAAAAGGAATAATGAGGGAAACTAAAATTAGATGAAACAGCTGTTTCAAAAAGATAGGTCCACTGAACCAAGCATCAAATAAGTGTTGAATTAATAAGAAATTTTTTAATTTTTTTTTCTGAATAAGCTTATAAATCCTATTTGGCATAGTTTCTACAAGTTTCTGCAAACAATTTGTCCCGATTTCGACCATTCGGAGGAAATAGCTCTTTTTAAGTCTGCAGTACTGTTGTACTGCCTTCCGCCTGCATACACCACTCTTGCGAGTATACCTCATAGTCTAAGATCCCACCGCAGTTTATCTACACTCATAGCGTACACTCATCACGTATATATCAAATTAAAGCACATTTTTTTCTGAACGTGATGCACTAAGTCTTCGTATTTAAAAGTGCCCGAAACCTATAGGCAGCCTGGCCTAAACGGAACATATGAATGTAGTATTTCTACACTCATTGCGTACACTCATCACGTATATATCAAATTAAAGCTGAGTTTTTCCTGAACGTGATGCACTAAGGCTGCCTATGTAAAAGTGGCCGCAACCTCTAGACAGCCTGGCCTAAACAGGTCACATGAATGTAGGATTTCTACACTCATCGCGTACACTCATCACGTATATATCAAATTAAAGCAGATTTTTTTCTGAAAGTGATGCACTAAGGCTGCCTTTGTAAAAGTGGCCGCAACCTGTAGGCAGCCTGGCATAACAGGTCACATCAATGAAGTATTTCTACACTCATCGCGTACACTCATCACGTATATGTCAAATTAAAGCTGATTTTTCCCTGAACGTGATGCACTAAGGCTGCCTATGTAAAAGTGGCCGCAACCTCTAGACAGCCTAGCCTAAACAGGTCACATAAATGTAGTATTTCTACACTCATCGCGTACACTCATCACGTATATGTCAAATTAAAGCTGATTTTTTTCTGAAAGTGATGCACTAAGGCTGCCTATGTAAAAGTGGCCGCAATCTGTAGGCAGCCTGCCTAGCAGGTCACATAAATGTCAAATTCTTCGTTTATGTAACTTATTTAGACCCGGCTGCCTACAGGTTGCGGCCACTTTTATATAGGCAGCCTTAGTGCATGACTTTCAGAAAAAAATCAGCTTTCACTTAATATATACGTGATGAGTGTACGCGATGAGTGTAGTAATACTACATTCATGTGACCTGTTTAGGAAAGGATGTCTAGAGGTTGCTGCCTCTTTTCCATAGGCAGCCTTAGTGCATCACGTTCAGGAAACAATCAGCTTTAATTTAATATATACGTGATGAGTGTACGCAATGAGTGTAGAAAGACTAACTTCATGTGACCTGTTTAGGCCAGGCTGCTTAGAGGTTGCGGCCACTTTTACATAGGCAGCCTTAATGCATTACATTCAGTAAAAAATCAGCTTTAATTTGATCTATACGTGATGAGTGTACGCGATGAATGTAGAAATATTACATTCATGTGGCCTGTTTAGACCAGGCTGTCTATAGGTTGCGGCCACTTTTCCAGGGGAAGATTAGTGCATCACTTTCAGAAAAAAATCTGCTTTAATTTGATATACATGTGATGAGTGAAAAAATTTGAGATTTATGTGACCTATTATGCAGGCTGCCTACAGGTTGCGGCCCCTTTTACAGAGGCAGCCTTAGAAGATCACTTTCAGAAAAAAATCAGCTTTAATTTGATATATACGTGATGAGTGTACGCGATGAGTGTAGAAATACTACATTCATGTGACCTGTTTAGGCCAGGCTGCCTAGAGGTTGCGGCCACTTTTACATAGGCAGCCTTAGTGCATCACATTCAGGAAAAACTCAGCTTTAATTTGATATATACGTGATGAGTGTACGCAATGAGTGTAGAAATACTACATTCATATGTCCCGTTTAGGCCAGGCTGCCTATAGGTTTCGGGCACTTTTACATACAAAGACTTAGTGCATCACGTTCAGAAAAAAATGTGCTTTAATTTGATATAAACGTGATGAGTGTACGCTATGAGTGTAGATAAACTGCGGTGGGATCTTAGACTATCACATATTTTCTACTGGATTCAGGTCGGGGCTTTTTACCAAAATTTTTTTTCTGCCTCGATGTAATATTGAAAATGACAATTTATAAGAAGAAATACAAGCAGCAATTAACATAAACTGGGAAGTAGATTCAGAGAACAAGGAAATATTGGTGTTGTTGAGTATGAAAGTCAGCAAAACATTTGTTCTGCAAACCTACGTATTGCATTTGCTGCATTCCGATAAGTTCTTTTACTTCAATGGGCACATCACATCTTACCTAAGTCTTATTTAAAGAAATATAACAACTAGCCCCATAATACCTAACTCAACTCTCTTGAGCTCAATGCATGTTGTACAGCAGCTTCTAAAATAAAAATGAAGAGCGGCTACCACCATTTTTTAGAGTGGATCAAAAACCGGTAGTTCCCGATATTTGATGCATGGGATCTTTTTCCCTGTGCAACGATTGTATTGAGCAACCATATATATTTGGTTCATCAATTTCAATTACTTTCTTTTCGCTATTGGACAATCGCTTAGCCTTTACAATAGGATAAATTCCATGAAGATTCAATGCAATAGTTATGACATTGCTATTATTCCACCGAACCAACGTAATATTATTTTACCTGTCATCGACATTTATTCAAAACTTCCTCTCTTTTCTTTTTTGAACAACGTAACTTTAGTTCATGAGCATTTTTTAATCCGATTCTTGCACAAAACCTTGCTGAGACAAATAATCACGTAGGAGCGCAAGAGAAGTAAATAAATTGTCACAGTAGAGATCAAAATTGGCATGCTCAGGGAATTCTGAAATTAAATCTGCAACCCCCCCCCCTTTCCCAAACAACAGACACACATGCAATCCTTGAATTCTTCATCAAGGTGAAATGCTAAGCTTCTGAAACAGCTTAGGGCTTCTTCCCCCCAACAGTCAGACTAAACAATAATAAACACCTAAATGCATAATGGAAAAGTAATTAAATACAACGAATTATTGGTGTTTTAAAGAATTACATTTTTGAAATAGCTTTCTTTCAAAATTTACCTTGAGTATTTTTTGTAATTAAAAAAAATGAAGAGAAAATATTTAAGAACATTGTTAACGTTAACATTAAGAGCACATTAAGTTTATATATACTAATAAATTTAATTTAATTAGATTTTGAAAATAAAAAAAGTTTTAAAAATGACAATTATCTGTTTTTCAGTCTAAAAACATTTACTAACTTCTTTTGATATAAATTATAGATTCTAAGCAAGAAATCAGCAACGGTTAAACAATGCAGCCTTTGGTGCCTAGCGTCCCTTTTTAAGGACGCTCTTATAACACGTTGACTGCCAAGCAATTCCTAGATTAGGAGTTGGGCTAAAGCCAATCTACATGTGCTGAGAGAGTTAGGACTTTATGGTACCTTCACCGTAACCGAAGCCAAATATATATACTTCTGCCCGAGTATGACATCTGCTCTCGAATATGCATGAAAACAGCAAATTCAGGAACTACAAGCTAACTCGAAGTGGACTCAACAGCTAAGTTCACATACCACGAGTTATCTCGTAGCTTGGCAGTCAACGTGTTAAATTGATATAAAATCCTAAAAAAAATTTAAATTTACAAAATTGCAAAAAAAGGTAAACTAAAACATCGATCAAAGTAGCACATATATCAAACACAGATAGATTTACTTGTTAATAACTTTAAAAACTTAGCTTTTTGTTCTTGAGATTGTGAACGATGTAATTTTTGATAAAGATCATAATCAAATGGCTACAGATCACACTTTACAGCGGTTATGTGCTGCAATCTGTTACTACAGAATTGAAGCAATACCAAAGTAATAATTGAACACAATTATTTGATTGAAATGTTCATTTTTGGAAAATTCAGACACACGTTTTAATGGGTTAATCGATAATATGTACAACATTATCCAGAAACAATTCAAAAGTGGACTTTGCAGAGTGCAAAAGAGCATTGTCCTTTTGGAACATGTAGAATGGGCCCCCAGTGGGTTCTGATTGGGGAAGAAAATATTGTTCAAGCAGCTTGTTATAGCCAGCAGCATTCAAACGATTGTCTACAAATGCTATATCAGTTTTTCCCATCCCTCTGAATCGGACACACACCATAACGGAACCACCATCAGCTTGCCTCTTCGAGAATATCTGTCTATCGTTACGCAGATCGTGCCAGTAATAATGCCAACCATCTGGACCATCCAGGTTGAATTCCTTTTTATCACTGAATATCGCACGATGCCTATCTTGTTTCCAAGACATCACTTCCTGCGCGAATTTCAATCTCTCTTCTTTGTGCTTTTTAGTCAATTTCGGAGCCGCTTTCCTTTTTCCGTAAACTAAATTGCCGAACTTCTTTACCGCTCTGTGGACTGTAGATTTTGATATTGAAGGGTTTAGTTGTTTGGCCAAAGTGGATATGCTCATTTTTTCCAGATTTTAGGTCCCTTACGATAGTGCTTCGTTGTCGGGATGTCACTTTTGATGGGCGGCCAGATGGTTTTTTACTGCTATAAGCATTTCTAAATAGCAAAAAATTGTTTGCAACACTTTGCGATCTGTTTAAAAGCTTACCTATTTCTCTATTCGATTTTCCAGACTATATAAATGCATCGATTTTCCCCTGCTCAACCAGCGAAAGACTGCAACGACAACCCGTTTTGTTTGACTACAAAGTCCCATTCAAATTTGTTTAAATACCTCCACAGCAGCAAGCATAATCCGTAGTAAGACTAAGCAACGATACTTATGCAAATTTTTGGAAATAGACGTGGTTGGGGCAAAATTTCTGAAGGCGGACCTATCTTTTTGAAACTGTCTAAAAATGAAAATTTGCTTCAAATAAGAAGAAATGATTTATTTATAAGAAATGTCATCAAACATAGTTATAACAATTACAGATATATAATCACTATTGAAAAAAATGATTCTTATTCTCAATTAAGAGTCGAAATTTTGAAAAAATAGGGTGGATCTATCATTTCGAGACGCACTGTATCAACATTATTCATGTTGGAGACTTTCATTTCCAGCAGCTTTAATATATTATGCAAAACACCAAAGTCAACTTTAATGTTTTGCACTCTTCTATTAAGAGTACTGTAAGCTGGTGCTGGGTATCCAATACTTCGTAAGTACTCATAGCCGTGCTTCCCCAAAGCAAATCGCAGCTTCAAACCTTTTGTGAGGCTCTCTTTGTTCCAGGTAGAAATAGATTTTTGATTTATTC
The DNA here is from genome assembly GCA_038373865.1 of Uloborus plumipes. Classification (NCBI taxonomy): domain Eukaryota; kingdom Metazoa; phylum Arthropoda; class Arachnida; order Araneae; family Uloboridae; genus Uloborus; species Uloborus plumipes. The sequence continues at coordinate 15,208 of JAXGGA010009463.1, forward strand.
CTACATTTGCAAGTTGTTCTTTCGACAGGAAGGAGCTCATTTTGATTTCAGTTTCATCTAATTTGTTTTTCAATGCCTCATTTTGCTTTTTTAAAGCCTAGATTTCCTTTTTTAAGGCAGCATTTTCCTCTCCCAGTTCTTGAGGACTTTGATCAGGAGCTTCATCATCTACCTAAGTATTAAAAAAAAGAAATTTTTGATTTTTTTGCTCACACAAATATATGATTCATAACGCATAATTTAAAAAAATAAAATGCTATAATTTTTTCAACTAATAATACAAAGCTTTTTCATGTTTAAGAAAAAATTGAAAAATACTTGTCTTTTGTATGCATGAAATGTACAAAAAAAAGCAAACAAAAGCACTTTTTATTGATGTTATTTAACAATTTACATGATTCCAATTTAAATAATATTTACAATATGTATATCAATATGTATTTGCATATATACTCTGCTTCAGGGCCGTAACTAAACTTTTCTCTCGGGGAGGGTTTTAAAAAACACATTTCTTGTGAATCTATATGATCAATAAAATTCAATTTCATTTCTATATTGCACTGATTTTGCTGCTTAAGGCTATTAATATGAACAAATGTAAAAAAAAAAAAGGTAGTCTGTTAAATAAAAGGAACACATCGGATGTGTGCACTACATGATTTTATTGCACTCTTTTTAAATAATAGATTTTTAACAACTCAAAACATGGATGCGTGTACTCATTTATGTATATTCAAAGTATTGTTGTTGTTTTGGAGACCAGTCTAGAACCCTAGCCCGAGTAGACACATCTACCCGATTTAAGGCGGAATATGTACGGCTTCCGTTTTTACAAACACCATTAAAGTGGAAGTCCGATTTAGCTCAGCTCACATGTCCTAAGACCCGTTTATAGCGCAAGTGCTATTCACAACACAGTCATTCACACAGAGGAAGCACAAGGAAAGGAGCTGGTTGAAAGTGCATTCATGCCTCGGCCGGGATTCGAACCCGGGGCCAGTGCATCACAGTCAGACTCCTCTGACCACTAGACAAGGTGGCCGGCTTATTAAAAGTAATGCTTCTTAAATTTATATTTTATGACCCTTATAAAATGTTTTAAATTTGCAGTTGAGCATTTTCAAATTTAAAGAATTTTACTATTTTTTGTGGCAGTTATTCGAAGTTTGAAGAAAAATGCTACATTGTTTTTCCGAAATGATGTTAGTAGCAACTGTAATAAAAGCAAGCACTGTAGAGAAAGCACTGAATTCGCACAATTATTCTGTACCAATAATTCCATATTTTAAATAAGAGTGAAAAATAAATAAATAAAAAAATAGTAATTTTTTCAGCAAAAAAAAGTAATTAAAAGCATTTTGTAATAGTTTTGAAAAATTTCCGAGAGGGTTTCAACCCTAGAAAACCACCCCTTACATAGGACCCTGCTCACTAAGTAATTCGGCTCCTAATGGAAATAAACATTATTAAATGACAAGAAAACAATGTCACACGCCCAATCTAGAAAAAAGAGGACATGAGGATAAAAATTTAAATTTCCTCATATATGGTTGAAATTTTGCATGTACGCTGTTAAAAGTGTACTACCTCATATTTTACTGCAAAAGAATTAAATTTGTGCCACTAACCTAATTATTTTAATTAATAAAGTGGGACTATGTCTGGGTGAAATAGACTGCACCAAAAACATTAATGTTTCATGGTCTCATGCAGCTAGACAAATAATTCTACAAATCTCTAAACTTGTACACATAATCTGACATTGCAATGGAAAGTGAAAGAGTACTAAAATTTTATTTTCAATATTAACCTATGATTGCCACAAAAGGCGAAGACTAAAACATAACAAAGAAAAAAAATGAACAGATCGGAAGCTTACAGAGAAAACTTGAAAGATACAGGAAAAGACTGGAGAGATTTGAAACTAAAAAAACAAAGAATGTTGAGGACACCCCTAAGGTAAAAATATTGAAATTGTTAGGTATTCACAGGCCCGTCATTTAGGGAGGTAAAAATATTGAAAATGTTAGGTAAGCACAGGCCCGTCATTTAGGGGGGGTGGCAGGGGGGGTCAATTGCCCCCCCCCCTTGATTTTGAGAAATCAATGTATTTACAAATAAGTGGGCGTGGTTTTTTATGTTTTCCGATGAAATTGCATTGTGTTTGGACCCTTTGCCCCCCCCCCTGGAAAAAATTGAAATGACGTCCCTGGGTAAGCATAATAAGAGAGAAGAAGTGGTCAAGAAAGCGTTATTCGGTGACGTTCTTAGTAAACAGTTGAAAGAAAATTATTCAACTTTAAAACATGCCAAATATAAGCAAATATTTAAAAAAGTAATATCTGGTAGTCTTGTTCAAAAGTATAGGAATTGTATATTTAAAGAAAACGCAACGTTTCATAGAAGAGCCAAACCAATGAATATCAATGGGCTGGATGAACCTGTAACTCGACGAATTAAAATACCTGATACACGAGCTGTTTAGAATTCCTTTGAAGATGATAGTAACAGCCGTTGGCAGCCGGTAAAAAGGAATTTATTCCTAGGAACAAGGTGAAAAGGCAAAAAAGATACCTATTAGATACAATTCTTAATTTGTGCAAAACATTTGTGGCTGAGAAGTGGAGAGTAAGTTATTAAACATTCTACCGACAGTGTCCATTCTGGGTAGTCAAACCAAATGCTCAAAATCGTAATACATACCTATGTTTAATCTACAGTAATGAATGAATGAAGTGAAAAGGGGCGCTCCTAAGGCAGCGCAAGCACTTCGACCACATGTCTATTGTACTATCCCCGTTAGAACCCTTAGTAGAGCCCAATAGCTGAGATGAACTTGAACAGATGTCTAACAGGAATGCTAGACAGTTCGTGGGGATCTAAACAATGGTATCCCGTATGTTCAAACCTGTAGGCAGAATAAATATCACATTCGCACAGAACATGCCCTGAACTTTCATCTGCCTCTAGGCAGCCTCTGCAAGCTGGGTCATCAGTGATACCCAACAAGTTTAAGTGTCTATTAAGAGAACAGTGTCCGGTGAGAAGTCCGATGGACATCTTAATCTCCTTTCTACTCAAACTTAGTAGCTCCCTAGACCTCAGCCAGGGTTGACGTTGGTTGAGAGCTTTAGCTTGTCTCTGTGAGTCGGACTGAAGTTACCTGGCATACGAGTCATTCATAAGCAGGTTTCTTATAGTATTCCTGACTTTGTTATAGGGCAAACCAAGAGCAGGTTCAGGACCCACGAATGGTGTGTTGGAGCCCAATCTGGCAAGCTGATCAGCAACTTCGTTTCCATCAATGTCACGGTGGCCAGGGACTTAGTAGAGGGTAACCGTGTTCTTGCTGGCGAGCCTTACCAGTGCATTGTGGCACTCCCAAACTGACTTGGTAGTAAAGCAATAGCTATTGAGGGCTTTTAAGGCGGTTTGACTATCAGAGAAAATTTTTTAAATCTTACCAGTTAAGCCGCGTTCAAGGCAATTGGTTACACATGACAGGATGGCTAGAACTTCGGTCTGGTAAACCGTAGCTAGCTTCCCAAACGAAAAGAAAAGCTTTGTTTTGCTGCTGCTGCAAAAAGCACCAGAGCAAGTGCCGGAAGAGGTCTTAGAACCGTCAGTGAACCAAATTTCACTGGCATTACCGACAAGCTTCGGAGCATCCTTCCATTGTTCTCTGGAAGGAAACACAATGTTATAATTTCCATTGAAACTAATATGTTTTAACAACCAGTCACTTGGCATCAAAAAGTAGGGATGCTTGACTGCCTCTATACAAAGTTTGTCATAAAGAGATGACAGGCGAGGGGTCTTCCAGAGACTCAGGAGGTTCAGGCGATATGAACAGGCAATCGCTTCCAGTTCCACTTGTTTCTGAAGTGGAAGTAGACCTAGAAGAAGTTCTAGGCTTTGAGAGGGAGTAGTTCTCGTTGCACTAGTAATTGCAATGGTAGCCATCCTTTGCAAGGTGGTGAGACTGCTCTCGGTAGTTACATTGCGGGTCTTACCTCACCAGGCAATGGAACCATAAATTACTGTGGGTACAATTACCCTGGTGTAAACCCAGTGGGCAATTTTTGGTGAAAAACCCCAATTGTTGCCGATTGCGCGTCTACAGGACCAGAAGATCCTTTTGGCGTTGTCAGTAATAAGCTTGAGGTGCGAATTCCAGTTTAAGGTACTGTCAAATATCACACCCAAGTACTTGACTTCACTAGAATAGGCACGGGGAGAGTTAAAGAACTCAATCTTGCAAAAATTCTTCAGCCGTTTCCTGGTGAAGAGAACCAAGTGCGTCTTTCTAGGATTCACAGTGAGACCCACTTCACTACACCCCAGTGTTTTGAGGCCCCAGTTCCTTACTCTGCCCAAACTTGATGACCCTGCTGAGGTTCCTGCGTTCCCTGCTGTTTATATGCTGGGAGGTACCGCAGGGTCAGCGATTTCCTTTGCATGTGTTAGAAATAAACTTCAGATTCTGGCATTTACCCAATGCCTAGGTCTTTGCTTCTGTGAACCTTGTGAACAGCATCACAACTACGAGATTAAACTTAACAACAATTTATTAACAAAACAAAAAATAAGTTACACACGTGTGTGAGTTTCTGATACGTAGCGACTTACACAAATCCCGATAGTTATAAATACACAAAAATAGAACTGTTGCCATCTCAAAAGTCCATTTCACAAACGCTGATATGCAAATTAGAATGCAAAATAAATTCGTTACAAACAATATAAACAATAAATTTCAAACAGTGACATGCAAATAAAACATCAAACAATAATTTCAGAAACTTGTTCCAACATACTCCCCACTTTTTGAGTCCATTTGTAACGACTCAAAAACGTACATGGAATTATTAAACAAATCTAGTCTATTTGAAATTTTGACTAAAGACCCCAAAGAGATACACTTTTTGGTGTTTCCCTCTTCCGAGATTATTTCCCCTAATTTCATTTCCAAAGGAAAAACACGTTGAATTGGCCGCGTAATTATACCAGATTGAGTTCTGAGCCTAACAGTTCGAATTTTACCATCCCGCCCTGCAATTAAATCTACTACGTTAGCCAATGGCCAATATAACCGTTTTTTGAAGTCATCCCCTATCAAAACTATTTCATTCAATTTAAGTTTTTTATTACTATTAATTTGTATACTATTTTGAACTAATTGACTAAGATATTCTTTCCTAAACCGCCCTTTCAAATCTTTTAAAAGTTTAGTCCTGTATTTAATTCTTTTAATTAAACTTTTACTGTCTATTAAATCTATATCTCGAACATCTGAATTATGATTTTCGGTCAAAAACATGGAAGGAGTTAAAGGAATCAAATCCTGCGAATTCTCCGCGATGTACGTTAACGGCCGTGAATTTATTATTGCATCACATTCGCACAAGACAGTTTCTAACTCTTCATAGGACAAAACTGACTTTCCCAATTTACGTCGCAACAATTTCTTGACTAGCCTAACTAATCTTTCCCACCAGCCTCCCCACCAAGCAGCTGTGGGGGGATTGAACTTCCAAACGATTCGCAGCGTATTAGATTCCCTTTGAATTTTCTCCCAATCCAAATTTGAAAATTCGTTGAAAGCGCCTCTAAAATTAGTCCCGTTGTCGGAATAAATTATTTTGGGTCTCCCCCGCCGGGATAAACCGCCTCAAGGCCAATAAAAATGTTTCCGACGATAACGAACTTACAAGCTCAAGATGAATAGCCCTGTACACGGCACACGTGAATAATATTATCCAAACTTTCTGACCAGATTTCAAAATTAACGGGCCTGAAAGGTCAGTTCCGACAACTTGAAAGACAGCACAATCCTCAATTCGATCTGCTGGGAGAGATGTTGGTTCACATGGTATTGATCTCGCCTTAAACCTCTGACATTTAACACAATTATGCAAGACACTACGAATAGTTTTACGAGATTTAAGAATCCAGAAGTTTTCTCTCAAAATACATTGCAACATTTGAATTCCTGCGATGAGTGTACTCAATTAGCATTTTTGTAAAAGCACAATTGCCAGGTAAAAGATATGGGTACAAAAAGTCAGATTTATCTTCACGCTCAGTGATGCGAGTTTTAACTCTTAACCGGTTATCTATATCTTTTATCACTTCGACAGTTTTAACACTGTTAACATTAGAAAAATAAGATTTCTGAACAGAACAGATCAATGCTTTCTCAGCCTTTTCTATTTCACCAAGACTGATGTCAGACTCTTTGCTAGCATTTTGATTCTTTTCACAATTATTTACGAAACGCAAAACCCAAGCAATTACTCGAATCGTTTTACCATAGTCAAACGTCCTTATGGCGTATCAAGAGGGAGAGGTATCTGATACATTAATATTTATTAATTTGACCCCTTTTCTTTCTAAATCTACGTCCTCCGAAGGGCACTCAATTTTGTTCTCAGGCCAAAACTTGGGGTCATCTTTAAGCCACACGGGACCGTCCCACCATTTGGAGTTTACCATTTTCTTAATGGAACACCCTCGAGATAACAAATCACAGGGGTTCATGGTCCCCGGAACCCATCGCCATGATTGCGGTTGAGTCAATAAATTTATTTCTTTAACTCGATTTGAAACAAATATCGACCACTCCCCTCTTTCCTTGATCCACCATAAGGCCACAGTAGAATCAGACCAAAGAGTTACCTTAATATCAGGAAAACACAATGCATTCTTTACAGAAAAAGCAAGTCTGGCCCCAATGCAGCATGCCATTAGTTCTAAACGCGGTATACTTGCATTCTTTACCGGAGCAACTCGTGATTTCGCTCTCATTAGAGTTATTTTGACTTCCGAATTTTCAACTGCTCTCAAAAACACGCAAGCAGCATAAGAGTCTTTGCAAGCATCAACAAAAACGTGTAATTCAAGATCTGCATTGGAACCAATGTAACGAGGTATTGCTACATCTTTTAATAGATGTACTTCACTTATCCACCTGAAAAAGTCATTTTCAATATCAGGTGGCAATATCTCGTCCCAAGAAATCCTAAGTTTCCAGGTATTTTGCAACAAAAGCTTAGGAACCAAAGTAACTGGTGATAACAACCCAATTGGGTCAAATATAGATTGCACTACAGATGAAATGAGTCTTTTTGTGAGTCTTACATCACAACCAAATACATTCAAATGAATGTTACACCTCAAAGAGTCTGCATCCAAATTCCACAACATTCCCAACAATGATGTGTCACCGGTATGTTTAGTTATGTATTTACAAGCCACGTTGCTTTCCCAATTTCGTAAATTCAAGCAAGCTTTAGATAAAACATTCTGAGAGTTTTCAATAAAATACTCCTCTTCATTATTATCAAATACACCAGTAATACAATTATCAACATAAAATGAAGATTTTAACTTTTCAATAACATCTGTGCACTGAAGAGAAGAATGATCCAACAGGTGTCTAATTGATGCATTAAGGAGAAAAGGGCTCGGAGATAAACCGAAAAGTAGCCTACAATAACGGTATATCTGTTCCTCATCCGAAGGATAGAAAAATCTGAGAAAATCCCTATATTTTTGCGCGATTCCTAGCTGCAGAAACGCCTTTTCAATGTCCGAACTTAAACCAATAGGATACATTCTAAACCTGTCTATAATATACGGTATTAGTTCTAAAAGATTCGGACCCTTAATTAAACATTCATTCAACGATTTCCTACCCCTTTCTCTGGCAGAAGCATCAAAGACTGGCCTCATTTTTGTTGTCGCACTATTATCTTTGATAACAGGCCTATGCGGCAAAAAATGACTGTCAGTCTTAATTACACACAGACTAACAAAGAAGCGTTTTATTTCATCGTATTTGGTATTTTACACAACAAGAAGTCGTATCAAACAAAATGGACTCGTAATTCTAAAAATCGTAAACAACTGAAAAGGCGCGAGTTGGTCACTTTTATTGAACATTATTGTGCAGGGCTTTTCTGGATCTTCACATCCTCCCCACCCTGGTCACCCCATAGATCAGGATGCTCCCCACCCTGATCTATTTCCAGAGGGATGACCAGTTGGATAGGCCTTTTGATTTTCTGAGTGGCACTTCTTAACATACAGGATCTAATTTTCCCATCCCGCCCAGGGAAAAATTCTTCAACTACGGCCTTCTTCCACAAATGTCTTGGTTGCACGTTTTCGTGCAAGAGAACCACGTCCCCAACACGAACGGGAGGCCCCATTGCACGGCTTTTCACTTGGTGAAAATTTCGTTAATCGAGGAGGTATTCCTTACTCCATCTCCTCCAAAAGTGGTCTTGTATTCCCTGTTGTTGCTGCCATCTTTTCGTTAGATTGCTGTCGATTGGCTTGGGAGAAGATGGAATAGAAGTTAATTTTCGTCCAGTGAGAAAATGAGCGGGTGTCAGTGTTTCATTAAATTCCTCTTCGCTGTTCTCTTGTACAATAGGTCGGCTATTAAAAGCGGCTTCTATTCCTATTAATACTGTTCGGAGGCTTTCTTCGTCTAAACAAGTACTTCCAAGTATTTTTCTCAAGCACCTTTTGACAGATCCTACCATTCGTTCCCACCATCCTCCCCACCAAGCCGCTCGTGGTACAATAAATTTCCAACGTATGCCGTTATGAGTGTAGAATTGTTGAACTTCGGAGGAGGTGAGAGCATTCCAGAGATTTGTGAGCTCCTTGTTCGTGGCGTGAAATGTGGTTGCGTTATCAGAGTAAATCGTATGAGGAAACCCACGTCGGGAAACGAATCGTTGAAGTGCCATAAGGAATCTATCAGTCGAAAGATCTGAAACGGTTTCTAAGTGCAATGCTCGGGTGGTTGCGCAAGTGAAGAGTGCAATGTAGGTCTTTTGTGTTGTTAAATGTTGACGGACATACAGAGGGCCAGCAAAATCAATTCCAGTAACAGTGAATGGTGGTGATGGGCGTATTCTATCTGCTGGCGAAGGGGCTTCAATTTGCAATGGACCGGATAATCGTGAAATTTTGCAGGGTAAGCAGTTTCGTAAAGCCATCTTAATGGCTTGTCTACCACGTATTATCCAATATTTGTCACGAAGTTCAGAGAGAACTATACGAACTCCGAGGTGATGTAAACGAACATGTGTATACTGGATCAATAATGTAGTGAAGCGATGAGAACCATCAAGCAATAACGGATGTCGTTGAGAGTCCGAAAGTTGAGCAAAGTGTAATCGTCCTCCAAGTCGTATAAGACCATCTTCCAGGAATGGGTTAAATTTGGCGATTTTTGAAGCGTCCGGTACGGCCGATCCGCGCTTCAATAGTTCGAGTACCTGGGAGAAAGATTTCTGCTGAACTATAGAAATCCAATATTGATGAGCGTTTTCCAGTTCTTGGGCATTTAATTCATCTTTCTTTTTTTGTCGGTGACCTACAGTTTGTTATGAAACGCATTATCCAAGCGGTCGTTCGTAACAACTTAAAATACTTGCTAAATCGTGAAATATCACGAATAGGGTTAACAGTAGAAATGTGCAGTACTTCTAAATTTTGATTTCGAGCTTCAAGCTTTTGAGAAACGTCCTTACTGTTAACAGAGCAGTCATTCGGCCATGATTCTGGTGGACCTACTAGCCAAGGTGGTCCATTCCACCAAATGTGCGATGAGTTCAACACCGATGACGTAACTCCTCGTGACAAACAGTCTGCCGGATTGTCATTTCCATGGCAATGGCGCCATTGTGCAGGATTAGTGTGTCTTTGAATTTCAGTGACTCGATTGCAGACAAATGTTTTCCATTTGTTAGGATCACTGCGTATCCAACTCAAAGTTACTGTTGAATCAGTCCATAGCACAGCTGACGAGGTGCTTAAGTTCGTTTCGCGACAAAAATAAGCAAGTAATCTAGCTCCTGTCAAAGCTTATAAGAGTTCTAGGCGAGGTAAAGTCACCTTTTTTATTGGAGCTAGTCGATTGCGGCTGCACACTATGTGAACTTTTGTAGTTTTCTCTTGAGTTGTAAGTAAATAGAGAACACTACCGTAGGCACGTTCAGAAGCGTCACAGAAAACATGAATGGCATATTGACCATCTGAAGTGAATCCAATCCAGCGAGGAACTTGAATAGAAGGGATGAGAGACGGTTCTTCAAACCATTTACGCCACTTAACCACTATATCGGACGGCAATATTTCATCCCACTGAATACCACGTAGGCATGTATCTTGAAAAAGCAGCTTACTGTACACAATAGCTGGAGCAAAGATGCCCAGGGGGTCGTAACAGCTAGCCGTTGAACGTAAAAGTAGACGTTTCGTGAGGGGTTTTTCAAGCAAATTCCGTTTCATGTGGGAGAAATCGTGCGAAAGTGCATCATTGTGCGAATTCCAAGATACACCTAAAACTTGAGTATGTGTGTTGTATGGAATATTTGTATCATTCCAAAGTGTGAGAAGTTGTGTATAGTTAGTAGCCCATTTACCCATAGGTAATTTAATAAGAGACGTGATAGCTTGTAACTGATTGTACAATAATACAATATCCTCTTCATTTTGCGTACTAGAAACAATGTCGTCCATGTAGAAACTTTTGTGCATTTCAAATGCTGCAAGGGGGAATTCTGTCTTGTGAGTCGTTGCTAATTCGCGTAAAGTAGCCGAGAGCAAGAAAGGGCTACAGCTGAGACCGAACGGGAGACGTTTGAAACGATAAGTTGCTATTTCATCTTTTTTAAATTCCAGAACTTGAGGCGTAGTTACTGAAGCAAACCAAAGGAAACGAGTGGCATCTCTATCACGTTCATCCAAAGAAAGCTGTAAAAATGCCTGTGTACCATCACCAGTTAAAGCTTGCTCGTGTAGTTTAAAACGTAATAGAACAGCTAAAATGTCCGGTAATAAATTAGGGCCTACTTCCAATGCGTCATTTAATGAAGGGGAATTGGGAATTCGTGAGGAAGCATCAAACACAACACGCCATTTTTCTGATTCTTGTTTAGTCCTTTTAACTGCATGATGGGGTAAATAAAACTCTTTATCGTTATTTGAGTTTGAAGAAGGGGCAATTTCAACTTGATCATTTTCAATGTAACCTTTCATGCAGTCTTCATAATTACATCTGAAAGATTGGTTTAATGTGAAACGCTTGGTTAATGTATGAAATTGACTTTTAGCATTGTCAATATTGTTGCAAGTCAAAGTAACGTCTTTTTTCCACGGAAGACTTACAACTCTGCGTCCATCTTCAATTCTATATGAATCGTGAAATTCTTTTAGTATTTTAGAATCCAATGCATTCATGTTCGTGTGTCGAACTTCATCTTTAATACCAATTGTTTCCAAGTCCCCAAACTGGCGAATATCATTATCTAAGCAGGTTGATACATTTTCGACCGCAACGTGGTTAACGGAAGCATTTTCTTTCAAAATGACATTAGAACGTGTGCCAGAAAGTACATAACCAAAAATAGATGGAATAAGAGCGAGAGATTCAGTTACTTTAATAGGCGATTCTTCCTTTATTATATTCCAATAAAAATCTCCGCCAATCAGCAACTCTATTGGCAGGTCTAGTCCATCATCAGGAGGATCTGCAAGTTTAAGTCTTTTCTTTTGAGCGAAAAGAGCAATGTCCGTTGGAGCATGTGGATGTGGGGTGTATGAATTGAGACTCTCAAATGCGGTAACTGAAAGAGTGTTTTTGTTCCAATAACTTGACAGCTTAAATTTTACTCTTCGACGCTGTGCATTAGTCGTTTCTGTAGATTCAAAGGTATTCACTTTTAAAGTCTCTAAATGCATCACTTCAAGTTGTAAATCATCAATTAAATTCGAATGTACAAAACTGGATTGACTGCCACCATCTAAAAGACATTTTGTAAGTTTTGTTATACCTGTGGGTCCCGTGATATAAATTCGAGCCGTTTGTAAATAAGTATAGTTTGTTTCAGCTACATTGATTTTGTTAACTTCACTAGGAATAGCTGTGACTAATTGCGTATTTCGTGAAACTTTACAAATCGATATGTGATGTTTCCCTTTACATTTCGTGCAATGCACTTTATCTTTTCGTGCACAATTTTTCGCATTATGGCCACGGTTAGTACAAAGAAAACAGCGTCCAGAGTCCTTTAGTTTTTTAATTCGTGTATCCACATCTGTTACAGTTGTACAATTTTGCGGCCAATGTCCAGAAGTTTCGCAAAAGAGGCAGAAAGGCATTGGTTTCTTAGATCGATTCATTGGTTTAGCACTTACTTGAAAGGAAGACATAGTAGGAATAACCTGAAGAAATCTTTGTTCACCTTGTATTTTTTGTGCTGTCATTGCGCTTTCAACTTCTTCGGCAAGAAACTGCAACAATCTCGTAATATTTCCTTCGTTTAGCTTTTCACGTTTCACATAAAGAATCCACTGTTTGCAAATTTCTGTTGGAAAAGCTCGTAGAATTTTTGGCACCAAAACTCGACCATAACTGTCGATATCTTCGCCTAACGCACGTAATGCTTGTAAACGTCTATTACACTCAATATATAATATATTTAAATCTTCTGGCGAAGTATTAGTCACTGGAGTAAGGCTTTCTAAAAAATCCAAATGTGCTTGAATTATGCGATTTCTATCGCCGTATTTGTCCTTGAGAATTTGCTTCGTCGTATCGTAAGTATCTGCAATAACACTAATGCCGTCAACTAGGCGCCTTGGTTCGTCTTGTAAATATCCGCGAAGAAAAACGTGTTTATCAATCGTGGATAATTGGGAATTTTTATCAATAGATGACTCGAATTGTTCCCAAAAATTTTGCCACTGTTCTATATCACCTCTAAAAGGTTCCAGCTTTATAGCGGGTAATTTGACAGTAAATGATTGTGTTATTGGCGAAGGTACAGCAAGGTCAGAAAACTGAGTAACATTTGGCACAGGAGTTGCAGAATAGTTTAATGTATCTTGGCGTAATAATTTATTTGATTTAAATATCGCACGATTAGCCACTTCTTCGTACTCTTCACATTTTATAACGTCTTCGTTATATTCTGCGTCAGTAAAATTTTCGTGTATATTTCGATCCAATTCTTTCATCTCTTTCAAACAGTCCTCCAAACGCTGAGAGGTGTAACACAGTTCGTCTCTCTGCTGAGAATTTGTCCAGTTATTTACATCATTAACAAGGCGTGTTATATTTCCGCGAACTGTCGTCCTTCGTCGTTTTAGAATTGTAACCTTAGCTATTATTGCTGCTATATCGTCACCGTCCGCCATATTAAAAAACAAACTTACTTGGGAATTCGTTTAAGTTCAGTTTCTTTCTTCCCGCGTTTTCGGCACCAAAATTTGTCAGTCTTAATTACACACAGACTAACAAAGAAGCGTTTTATTTCATCGTATTTGGTATTTTACACAACAAGAAGTCGTATCAAACAAAATGGACTCGTAATTCTAAAAATCGTAAACAACTGAACAAAAAGGCGAGTTGAGTTGTTCCGCCGAAAAGGAAAGTTAAAGTCACTTTTATTGAACATTATTGTGCAGGGCTTTTCTGGATCTTCACAATGACCTTTCCCGTTTAAGTCACTTTCAGGTACCTCTTCTATAATATTCATTTCTTCCCATTCATTAAAAATCTGCTGATAATCCTTCAATAAATTATCATTCCTTAACCTTTTCATCATTTTCAAATGTCGTACAGATGCTAAATTTCTGTTATCTGACAAGTCTACACAATTATCCTTCCACGGTAATTGTAGCTCATATCGACCAGAAGGGAGTATAGTTAACTTATCCTGAAATTCAACGGGATCTTCCGCGTATTTTTTATTCCTATCCAATTCCGCAATTGGATCTGAAATACCCAAACTTTCCAAATCCCACAGTTGTTTTAAACAATTGTTATTTACATGCAATGAAAGCGAAGTTAAAATATTTTCTTCCTTATGTTTATAATCAACTTTTCCCATAACTACCCATCCGAGTTTAGTTCTTATTGCAGTCAATCCGGAACTCAATTGAACATGTTCCTCAGTCAGTAACCTGCCTAGCGCATCTGTCCCTATTAGGATATCTATTTCCCTTTCAGCACAAAAAGAGTCGCTTAAGACAATATTTTTACTTTTCAATTCTTCGAGAATATGAAAATCACTAACATTTGGGACGTACCCGCAAATTTTCTTTTCCGAAAGAACCTCAAAAGGACATTTATATGTATCATTTAAATCACAAACTTCTATAGCAAAGACCGAATGAAGCACAGGCTCGGTTTCTTTGCCCCCAAATAAGCTGTGAATAATTCTTTCTTTGCGAATTGGTTTTAATTTTAACTGTATCACAACTCTTTCCGACAAATAAGAATTTTGCGAAGCACAGTCAATCAAAACTCTACACTTCAAAATTTTGTTATTAACACTTACATTTACATACAAAGTTTGTAAAAATACCTTTTCGCGTCTACTATAATTTGACAGTGAAACATTTTTGTTTAGATCATCCAACTTATTTTTATTAACATTATCATTGTAAAAACTAGGGCACATTATCTTAAAATGGTTTTTGTTACAGACAGGACACTTTATATTTGCTTTACATTGATTTTTAAAGTGATTAAAATGTAAACAGCTAAAACAACACTTCTTCTTTAAAACTATTTTTTCCCTATCACGTAAACACATTCGCTCTGCTTTGAAACAGCTGTAACTAGGGTAGCGTTTTTTGCAAAATACACTGGCGGAAAAAAAATCCCAACACCAAGAAAGACTTATGTTAGATAAACGAAATTTGGTAGGCGTGTTTATACAACTGAAAGATGACATCGATTGAAATTTCGTGTTCCGCGCATAAGTGTGGCGCAGCTGGCGTCACTCAGAACATGCAAATAAAGCTTGTTTTAAAAGCGTGTTGTGAAGCTCGTGTGTATTATTTTTCCGTGAAATTGGACGAATTGCGTTCATGTTAGCCAGGAGTACCTTTTAAGAAGACGAAGAAGCCATTATCAACAGCTCACCGAGTTTAAACGAGGTCGTACATTTTGGCTACGAGAAGGTGGATTTTCATTTCGCGATATTGCAGAAAGACTTGGGTGGGAATGTTTCCACCATGCATGATTATTGGAAGCTATGGGCAAGGGATGGTATTACCTCAAGAAGATCGAGTTCCGAGCTGCCACGTGACACGACTGAGAAGGAAGATCGCCGAATCTTGCGTACGGCTGTGGCGCATCGTACTGCATCCGCGGCTGACATTCGAGCTGCAGTTGGTACCGTCGTGACCCAAGGAACGGTAAGAAACTGTTTACTTCAAGGACAGCTCCGAGCCAGGCAGCCTGTAGCCGGTATTCCATTGACTGCAAACCATTGCCTTTTCCGACGGCAGTGGTGCCACGACAGAGCTCACTGAAGGTCGGAGTGGAGATCTGTTGTAATTTTTGATGAAAACAGATTCTGAATTAGTGCCAGTGGTGGCTGTATATTGGTCAGAAGGAGGCCAGGGGACCGCCTGCATCCAAGCGGTCTACGGCCTAGACACACGGGACTCACATCTGGAGTTAGGGTCTCTGGAGCAATTTCCTACGACAGCAGGGGCATTCTTGTGGTTATCCCAAACTCACTGACTGAAAATTTGCCGTCAGTCTGTTAATTTAACCAGTAGTACAGCCCTTCATGAGTAGCATTCAAAGGGGCGTTTTCCAACCGGATAACGCTCGCCCTCACATCGCTGCTGTAACGCAATGTGCTCTACAGAGTGCTGACATGTTACCATGACCTGCAAAATCACAAGGTCTGTCTCCAATTGATAACGTATGGGATATCATGGGATGGCACCTCGAGCATCATCCACAGTCAGCAATGACGGCCCTAGTATTGACACAGCAAGTGCAACAAGCATGGAACTCCATACCACAAAGTGACATTCGGCACCTGTATGACATAATGCATGCACGCTTGCAGGCTTGCCTTCAAAATTCTGGAGGTTACACCCTCTATTAAATTAACATAATTTCACATTTGCACAGCATTTTCTTGAGCTTAAATTAGCCAGTGATCTTGTACATTTAATCAATTAAACATGTTAACTCGACAATTGTATTACCCAAATTTCATTACTCTACGGCAATTTTTTCTTGGTGTTGGGATTTTTTTTTCCGCCAGTGTATACAGCACAAATTGAACTTACCCTTAAAATCGGTTGACAAAAGCATGGCAGTAGTCGGAATTTCGCTCTGTCCCGAGTTTGTGTTACTCAGAATACATTTATTTTTAGCTTTCGTATCGAGAAATCCGGATCGAGCTAACTTGATCATTTCTTCCGCTTCGACTTCTCGCCGTAGAAAACACAAAAGTATATCTAAATTTCTTTCAGAGTCTCTGGAACTGCCGCCAGACATCCTCGTCCTCTCCCATGCTCGCAGTACATTTTCTGGTAGACAAGATTCCACAAGCGGGCTCAGGAAATCGGCAAATTTCTCTTTTATCCTACCCAGGCTCTCTAACGCAAGTAATTTGCTCTCAATGGCGTCGTAGATTGAAGACAAGTCCCCATTAGTAAATCCAGAGGCAGCATTTTTCATCACGAGACTTAGCAAATCTCTCACATAAATTTGAAAGAGTAGATCATCTCGCTTGAATCTTTCTTTTAATTGCTGAATCGCTTTTGGGTAATTCTCAGCAGTTGGTGGGAAATTGCGAAAAGCTCGAGAATTTGGCACTACGCACTGATGTAAATATTGAAATTTGTCTTCGGGAAGGATGTCAGGATCATCATGTATTTTTGTGAATTGGCACCAAAACCCCAAAAATTCCTTGGCATCCCCGGAAAACTTCTTGAACTCCAGAAGCGGCAACTGGAATTTACGAACCGCTGCAGACGTTCCAGTACTGGCGACTTCAGTATCGGCTCCAGACTTCATTTTAGACTTCGACAGTCTATTTTCTAACTGTACTTTCAAAGCTACGAAAGTGTCACGATAACCTTCCGAAGCAGCAAAGTCACTCAAATAATCAGATTCTTGAGTTGACGCTTCAAGAACGCTTTGTTGAATTATATTCAAACGTTCAAACTTATCCCGTAGTTGACTCAACAAAATGTCCAGTTTCTCGCTGTCACAAACTTCACTAGACAGCTCCGCAGTAATTTTATTCGAAAGTAGATAAAACGCCGTTCTCTTGCCTTTCTGTTGACTTTTCAACAAATCCATCGCTGCAAATCAATTTACAAGTCCTTATCAGAAGCAAAACCTATCCTGTCGCGGACGCCACTAAACTATGTTAGAAATAAACTTCAGGTTCTGGCATTTACCCAATGCCTAGGTCTTTGCTTCTGTGAACCTTGTGAACAGCATCACAACTACGAGGTTAAACTTAACAACAATTTATTAACAAAACAAAAAATAAGTTACACATGTGTGTGAGTTTCTGATACGTAGCGACTTACACAAATCCCGATAGCTATAAATACACAAAAATAGAACTGTTGCCATCTCAAAAGTCCATTTCACAAACGCTGATATGCAAATTAGAATGCAAAATAAATTCGTTACAAACAATATTAACAATAAATTTCAAACAGTGACATGCAAATAAAACATCAAACAATAATTTCAGAAACTTGTTCCAACAGCATGGATCTTGATGGTTGTAGTAGATTTGTCATCTAAATCCTTTTCAGGAGCAGAGACTTTTTTGGTGTGGGCTGGCGACGTCCGGATTTGCCTGGACGCGTCCGGCCGATTGTTTGGGGCGGTTTTCACCGCTTGGGTTTTTGTTTTTATTTTTGTTTTTGCCCATTGGGGGTAAACTGAGGGTAAGTATACAGTCACCACCTGAATAGACCCTCAATATAGGCAGAAGGCAAAGTACAACGTGGTTCGCCAGGCCACGAGGTAAACCGTTAGCAGCGACCTTTGACCCCGGTCGCTATATGATCACGCCATATTCTCATCAGCACGGTTCCACACCTTGGATTTAGATTGCCGTTCCCGGCGGAGAGGACAAAAGAGCCCTCAACCGCCAGTATGCCATGGACATTTAGGCACCCTCCTCTTTTATCCGGGCTTGAGACCGGCATAGGGACGAGACAAGCTCCATCCTATGGTAGAGTTTTAATCTACAGTAACTTAGATATGAAGCTGTGCGCTTTATATGAAGCCAAAATAATACCTTACTGGAATTACCAAAAGTTGCTTGAAGACTTGTGTTGCGATCGATATAACGAAGAATGTATATCAAGAACTGTTCTACTTGTATCAATAGAAATTCATAGTATAAAAAGTTTGACGATAACATAGTTATAAAATATAAAATGTGAATTTCTGAAAGGCAAGAAATCCAAGACTTCCAGACTAAAAAGCCTCGAATAGTAACAGAATATCTTAAATCATTTGACATACATCTGAGAAAACTCATAACACATTTTTTGCAAGATCTAATTCAGTTCTTTGCCCATCAAAGAAATATTGTACACCAATATAAAGCCATGAATGATTTAAAACCAATATTACAAGACGAGGATGTCCTAATACTCCACATTGAATTTAGTGAAAATTATTGCACTAAGTACGCAGAGGAAATACAGGCCCTTCATTTCGGTGGATCTCGAGTTTCCGAGAACTTATCCCATTCACCTGCTGCCACTTGGACACATTTGCAACCAATTTTCAAGACTTTCGCGTGACATTAAACACGTACTTTTCTTGAGTGATGGCCCAGTTACTCAATATCGTAATAAAACTATGTTGCTTTTAATGGCAACTAAATTAGCTGAAGAAATTCCAGATATAGAAAAAATTACATGGAACTATACAGAAAGTAGACACGGCAAAAGTGCACCAGACGGCGTCGGAGCAACGCGTAAAAGAACAGCTGATTTTGTTGTTAATTTCTGGGAGCGATATTGATAATATTAATCAATTTGTCAAATCCGTACAAGAGCAATGCCTCGGTGTAACATGTATCCTAACTGACGGTAATGACGTCCAGACAATGATCGATAAAGTTGAAAAGGAAGTATCCACTCAAAAGTGCTTCAAAAAGCACCTTGAATGTGCATCAGGTCTCAGGTGTCTTCCCGCTTCACCCCCGTTCTTCATGCTAAATGCAAAACCGTAACAATGAAAAGCCTCAGCTGTTTTTGCAACAATGGATCTTGTGAGCATTATAAGATAAGCAGTATCAATTTCAACCTAAAACACAGATGGAGGCTAGAAGATGTCTTTACAGATTCTGAATCGAAAGAAGAGTTTAATTCAGCACCAACTCCATTAAATACTCAACACCAACTAACTGGGCCAAACCAAACAAACCACCAACACCAACACCAAACAACTAACACCAACTCCAAACACCAACACCAAATTAAATGAATTAACACCAACACCAAACACCCCTCCAAAATCATTTGACGGAGAAACAGCTGGAGCCAGTGGCACTCCAAATTCATACTATAGTACTAGAGACTATGTCCAGGTAGCACAAAAAACGTTTTAACGTTTTATAAACGTTTTTAACCCTTTAAGCGGTCAATTATTTTACCAGAAATGTTTCCAAAAAAGGCATATTTTTTTATTGCATATAGTTAAGTACCATACTTAACAGAATAAGAATATTAAGAATTTTTTATTTATTTTTTCGTCTTTAATGCTTTTACAACATTTTTTATTTTACAATTTTAGTCACAAAACCCCTAAATGTTTGCTTTTTTCAAGTACATTCTGCAGTAAAGAATGGTTTACAAATTTTTCAAAAATTTCCCTCACATTTACTGTGAATTTTGAAGTTTACAATTTTCAAAACAGTCTTTTTCATACTGTCTAGTCATACAGTCGAACAAAAAGTTCCCGCTTTCCCGCTACATAGAAAAACCCGGATGAAAAGCATTTCATTTACATGGACAAACTGCACCATATGTTGAAAAATAATACTATTAAAGTCTCTTTCAATAATGAAAAATTCGGGCAAACCAGAAAAAGAAATCAGAAAATATCGATGCCCGTACGCCGTACGTTCAAAGCAGATGAGGTCAATTTCGGGTAGCACGTACATTGTACGGGCAAATCGCTTAAAGGGTAAATCCGTTGTCACAACGTCAATAACCATTTTACAACCTTTAAAAAACGAAGTGTGCTACTTGGGTGTTCTTGTGAGCTGTTCAGCAGAAAACGCAGAATATCGCTATGCCGCTGTAATTATAGAGATTGATGAAGATGAAAATGACTTACTTTTCTGAAGATTTGGAACAAAAAAAGGGCAGATTTTCAAAGTGGATCTAATTTTTAGATTACCTGATTAAACGGCGCGTCTGAAATGTTCCTAACTTGATCATAAAGGGGAGGAGATTATTTTATAAGTTTCCTGCACAAGTAGATGTTTTCGAGGGCAAATAGTTTTTGAACGTTATTATTCAACTCATTGGGATTATATTTGTGCTTTTTTGATTGAGAGAAAGTCCTCAGAGTTTATTTGTAGATCTGATTTGAAATCACATGTATGAGATTTAGGAGAAAAGGCAATTCTATAATTATTTCATTAAATTGTATTTCAGAAAAGACTGAATACAGCATTTAATAATTATATTAATACTAATATTAAAATAATTATACTTTGACTTCAGACTAAGTATAAAATGTTTGGAGTACTTTGTTTTTGATGTGAAATTCTGTATTTTGTAAGAAAAGTTATTCTTTTTGTTTTGCTTTTTTCCTGTGGCAACTTTAGAAATATAAGTGTTGCTTGTTGATGCGTAAAAGTGGCACAAAAATAATAAATTGTAACGAATGATATGACTTCTATATAAAAGTCCTCTGTCTCACCTGACAGTCCCCTGCACGTTCAGAACAGTCCCCTGTTGCATCTAACAGTCCCCTGTCATGACTTATTATTAAAACACATATAGCTTGAAAAATACGTAGAATTTCAATGGCCCTCCTCTTTAACTAAAGTATTAGATTGATTTCGAAAGCAATAATTTTAAAATTTTACGAAAATGTCAAAAAAATATTTCCGGACAGTTTCTTCATGATTCATGACGAGTTTACATAGAATCGCTCATATCAAAACGGTATTGAATGCCTATTTCTTTTACAACAAAAGAAGTATAACAGTTTAATGTGTCATAAACGTTTCAAAAGTTCACCTCAATTTAATTTTAAAACGAAAAAGACTTTTTTTAAAAGCTTAATATCAAAAAAGCTTTAAAGATTTAAAGACTCTTTCTATCAGCTTGATTAGCACTAAACAGTATGAAATAAAATAAATATATGATTTCTTGATGGCAACCGTTAAAAATTTTAGTTGATCTAATTATATCTTTATATGCTGCCCTGTAATTCGTGAAGATAAAACTACAACAAAAACGCGAATTGTTTATGATGCGTCATCAAACCAAGCTGGGTCATATTCAAAATTTGCTTACATTTGCTGTCCGGAGGTTAAAAAGACGAGTTTGAAGCATAACTTATATTTTAAATTCAATGCGAACAATTATTTTCTACAAGCAATACCCCCAAAAAAATTCTATCACTCAAAAAATTATATAAAAATAAATAAAAAAAGTTCAATAAGTTTTTAAAAATGAGAATCAAGGCAAAAACGCTTGTCCATTTCCAATTTTCGCAAGTTCAACTATTTTTTATATACTTAATTGTATAAAAAAGTGCATACAACAAATTATTTTCATATATTGACTATTAGTATATGATATTCATAATAAATATTGACAATAGTAATTTTTTTTCATTAAGAAATGTATAAATATATTTTGTTCAGCAGTTCTTGTCAAGTCCGTTACCCTAAAATAATTTTAGCTAAAAAAGGTATTTATTGCAGTCAAAAGATGGTAACACGTACTCAGTTAACTTAAACTAGTGACGTAACTATTTCGTACCAATTTGTTTTCCTGAGTCGAGAAGTATTGCTGTGGCGTTTCGCCCAAAATTAATTCCAGGTGGGCAATTCCTTGCAAGTGTGGAAAAGCGTTGGAAAAATCAAATTACAGCAATGCGTCTGTTTTGCGTATTTTTTGGTTTAAAAATGTTAGAAGTTTATTACTTACACTAATTTTTTGTCAAGAATGTAGTATTTTTAGTTTTGGCAGTACTTTAAAGTTGGAAATGGAATATTTAACTTTTGGTGAAGAAAATTAAAAATCTTTGAACATTGGTAAGTTTCAATTTGTTTCTTTGCAAAGCTGTTTCAAAGGAAGAACATTGATTGTTACAATTTAATTCAACATTGTGAATTGCTAAAACGAATGTTTTCATTTAAATTAAGTGATTTCTGTAAACTTCAAAAATGCACTGTTCTATGTAACGTAAGTTACCAAAAACATGTTAAAGTTCATGTTGTGCATAAAGAAAGGGCAATGCAATGTTAACAATGCTATATCTTCTATCTTATAAGAGTATGTTAAGCATATAGTTAAAGTTTTTTTTAAAATATTGTCTATTTAATTTTTTGTGCTACAATCAAAACGTGCAACGTAAGTTACCGACATATGCAGGTAACGTAAGTTACCTAAGTAGAACTTAAATACTTATGTTTATAAGGAAAGTAAATTGTGAAATAAACCTATGTGGTTGGTAGGAGCAATTTATTCAAGAATTCTTTTAAATTTGTTCTGTATTTACTTAATTTAAATTAATCATATTTCTTAAAATGTCTCTATTTGTTAATAAGATTACAATACACCTCTATTATAAATTATATGTCTCTTTTGATTTTTAAGATATTAATTCTCTCTAAAAAATATCACGCCATTCAGAATATTTAGGAGTAATGTACTATAAATTATTCAAAAATGACTTCTGCTATGTTTTAAAGTTATTAAATATGTTTTGGAAAAAACAATACAAAAATATTTTATCTCTTACAGTTGAAATATATTTTATTCTGCGTTAAAATGCCACTGAACTCTACAGAAAATATGCGCTGTAAAGGAGTATGAGAGAAGTCATGTGGATATTACAGATTTGTAAATAAAAGTCACTCTTGATGGTATTGAAATATGTTAGAAAAAGCATAATTTATCAAAAATACTTTCTGCGGGTCCGCACATTGACAATGACCATTAAGGAACTAGAAATTAACAAACTGTGGATTTTCGTTTAGTTAAGTATTTTAAGAAACAAGAAGAAAAAACACAGATAAAAGCTGGTGAATGGTGCGTGGTGAAGTACGAAAATACCTTGAGTTGTGACGATTATTGAAGAAAACGAGTTTAAAATATAAGTAATGGCTACTGTTGGAACTAATTAGAAATGGCCAGAAACGACAGATGAAATTTATTATAAGAAAGAAAACATGATTCGAAAAATTGAATTACCTGAACTTGTTAATAACAGCGGCTAGTACAGATTTAAGTCTTATGTTATCTAATATTTTTGATTGGTCACTGAGTTTGGTATTAAATTTCAGTAAATTTAATTCATAATTGTTAATTTTCAATATTTTGACGTAAACTAAGCTGTAATTTTCATTCATTAATTTTTGTAATAAAGATATGCTTGTAAGTAAATTTTGTAACGTAAGTTACTGTAATGTAAGTTACCCAGTTAAAAATTCCCACAATTTTCAATTTTTTAAATAAATTTTTAAATTCATGAAAATATATTCCTAAACATTGTAATGAACTAATAAATTATGCTTCAAACAAGAAAACAGCTGTAATAGAGCAGAAATTTGCCTCAGAACCAATTTTCATATTATGTCATTCCCTTTTTGTGTAACGCGAGCAGGGACGTGCCAACGTTTTGGAGAGTGGGGGGGGCAAACGAAAAAAATAACAACCAATGGAGCCCAACCTTTTTTTTATTCCATATTTCTTAATTTCTTAGGGAAAAATAAATCCAGATATATTTACATGCCAAATACGCTTTTTCTTTCGGCGGTTCTTCAGATAAATTCCTTGCAAATGGAATCTAGATCCAATTTGGCAGTACGAGATTCGTGTATGTTCAGCAGAAGGAGGTGAGTCAAACGTTTTTGTGACATATTGGATCGCAAATATGTTTTTACTCGCCGAAGTGAACTAAATGACTTTTCGGCCGATGCTACTGAAGCTGGAACAGTGCAAATAAGTTCAACTAATTTAAAAACTTCACTCAGTAGCTGTCTAACGGTACTTGATTCTGCTACCATTTTTCCGCAAATATCAAAGGAAGATAATTCTCCCTTTGTTACAGCTGGTAGCAGAATTAATTGGGCCTCTAACTTTTCGACATCGAAGTCACTTGCATGGACACCCAATTTTTCTTGCAAGGGACTTCCTCTTATTGTACTTGTCAGCACTTCTTCTAGCTGAACAATATTCATCATTCAGGTTTGGTGGAACCGCTTTTTAATTTCTTCAATTACTATGCCCATTACTTCGAAAAAGCATTGTCGGAGTTTAACAGTTTCTGTTAAATTCGCAGCAATTGAATTGTCAGACACGTTGGAGTGCTCTAAGCGACGTGGAACCTTTTTTTTTCTCGCGATTTCTGTGGTAGCTCCAAACCTAACAGTTCCGCTGTTTCCTTAGTTTCTGTCCAGAGACAATCAAAATTTTCTTCTGTTCGCATATTCAAAAGCGTGTCTGACAGAAGTTGGGCACATGTAATTGCCTTAGTGACAATATAGCCAGGTTTTTGAAGAACTTTAGCAAACTGCTCGCAAGGAGCGAAAATTCTACTGGCTACTTTTAACATGAACAGAGTCTGCTTTTTTTCAGCTGTCTTTTATATCCCTTAGAGATGCTCTTCTTTCGTCTGAAATTGCATTTCTATCGTCTAAAATTGCTGCTACTGTCTGCAGCTAACCTCTCCTAGTTGGCAACAAAACGGTTTAACGCAGTGGCGCGAATGCACCATCTTGTTGGGCAAAGAGGTATGAGGTTGGACACTTGTTTTTCTTCACTGTCCTGGTCACATGGAAGGAGAACAATGTTCAAATATGTTTGCTTTCTTTTAGCTGAAGGTAGTATGATATTCGAAACATCTTTCACCAATGCCATGACTTCACAAATTAAAGTGCAAGACCGGGCAGCTTCTTGTAGGCATAAATCCAAGGAATGTTTGCTACAGTGAACAAATAATGATTTGGGTTGGACTTCCTGAATCAGTTTCTGAACACCATTTATATGGCCACTCATGTTTTTAGCTCCATCAAAGCAGTGCCCTCTTGCTTTCTCAAAACCAAGACATCACATCCTCAATTGCATGAAACAATGTACAGGCTTTTATGTCATTAGGGGAGTACATGTCCAAAAATTCCTCCCTCACCTCAGATGTGACGGGATTCATTCACCTAACACACAAACTAAATTGCTCGTTTCCTGCAATATCTGTCGTGCCATCTGCGATTATACCCAAAAAAGTACTTTGGTTAAAATCATCTATTAACTGTCGTTGAACGCAGTGAGCCATTATTTCCAGAATTTCGTTCTGTATTTTTCCGTCCAGCCAGTTATTTCGGGTTTGGAGTCAGCTTTGAAGAAAAGGAACGTCTTCACTCCTTTCTTCTAAAAGTCGAAGCAAATTACCACTGCCACTTTTCCATCCTTGAAGAGCTTGCCCTGTGCTATTAAGTAGCGAATGGTACTGATTATAGTACGTAAGGCCCTTTTTGCTTCTTTTTGCTGGTTTTGGCACTGCTGGCTAATTAAGTTTACCACAGGCATACGCTTTTCTCTCTGGATTAAGAAAAATGCTGACTGGCTGTTCCTGTATGAAGATCCCTTTCCTCGTGAGTTTTGAATTTTGCAGATCCTTTTTTCCAACTCTTGAAACCGGTTTGTATGAAGGCTTGTTCATTTCCTTTTGGGACTTTAAAGCTTTTACTAACTACTTCGATGCACTGAAAACAGAGAGCATGGTTATTTTCTTTACTATAATGCAACCATGTAAAGGTTGAAAACCATGAATATAGGAAATCTCGTCCACTTTCGTCACGAGGGAACTCATATTCAACAGAAGGTTGGCACTTTACTAAAAAGTCTTGAACAACTAAAGAAGACCCTGCCTTTTGTGTATCTGAGAGTTTATCTTTTGAATTTGTCGTATTTCATTGAGTACCTTACATTCTTGCTTAAAAACTAGGGGGGGGGGGCGATAAATGAAATTTGCCCCTCCTCCTTCAAAGACTGGGGGGGGGGGGCACAAAACCCCCCTGCCCCCCCCTGTTGGCACGTGCCTGAACGCGAGTTACTGCCTTATCTTTGACTGCTAAATTTTGTAAAATTTAAATGCATCCAATATTTTCGCATTTTAATTTTGCTTTCGACTGTCATTTTCATAGAATGCTTTCATACAAGGTTTGTATAACAAAATTTGTCTGTACTGAGGTGCTAAATTCAAAAGAGTTGGTCGAAATGTAACGTAAGTTACCGTGAAATTGCCCAGGTGCGTATTTTTATTCTTTGTCAAGTCTGTTACCAAAGATTTTAGTATTAATTTTTACTTTTTCTCAACTTTTACCTCGAAATATTGTTTATTATACAACTCTAAGAAAATGCATTTTGTTGTTCAATTTTAAATTCGACAACCTAGCCATAATTTGACATTTTGGTTGAAATGTCAAGTCCGTTACTGGTCAAATCCATTACCATACTGTTTTTGATCAATATTTCAATAATCAGAAACATCGTTTTAAGCTTCAGGGACGCAAATAATTTCAAATGAAGTTGGTTCTAAGCGCTATGATATAGTTTAAAAGTGACATTTCATATTGATTTTGTATGGTAACGGACGACAATTTTCCTTTCAACTCAAAGTTTTGCAATAGCATTTGAATACTTAATTGTGCATCAAAGTGTACAACCAATTACTTTTTCACACACCTAAAATATGTGAGTTTGAATACCTCCGACGGCAAAACGGTATGGTCGGCTCCGCTATCGATTTTAAACTGAATGTTCTTGTTGTTCACTTGAATGATGACAGTCCAGTCAATAGATGATTCACTCTTATTTCCAGGTTGGATAATTCCTAAAAAACCGACTTCTGAACACATTTTCTTGGGTTTTGTGAGACAAACATTGGCATAATGTCCTAATTTTTCACATTTTCTGCATTTGGCATCCCTAGCAGGGCACAACCTTTTTTCATGCTTTTGTCTTCCACACCACTTGCATTTTTCAAAAAATCGTGAATTATTTTCATTAAATTTCTTATTTACATCTGGTTCTGCATTTTGTTTATTTTTCCCGAACTTTTGTTTTTGAAATCGCTGATTTTTATTTTGCGAAACAGCATTAACTGACGCAGTTTCGTTACCGCTGAGCTTCTCTTGTTGTTTTTTAACAACTTCACTAAGCCTAACTCTTTCAGTTACTTTTGTAAGTGTAAGATCAGCATCTAATTGCAACTTAGCACTCAAATTTTTATCACGTATTCCCAGTACAATACGGTCACGAATAAGTTCATCATGCAATGCACCATATTCACAGCGTTCTGCTAATGCATATAAAGCCGTTATGAAAGTATTGACTGATTCCCCTTCAAGCTGTATTCTTTTGTTGAATTGTGCTCTTTCAAAAATAGTATTTTTCTTAACAATAAAATGTTCATTGAACCTTTCCAAAACAGTATCAAAGTCAGCTTGTTCTTCATCGGACAAACCTAAAGAACTAATTACATCTTCTGCCTGCTCTCCCATAATGTAAATTAAAGAATTTACCTGCTCATTTCCGGATTTGGTCGATAAACCTGAAGCAATCCTGTACCTCTCGAATCGGATTTTCCATTTAGACCAATTTCCTGGTGTTGAGAACGTAAAATGTTCCGGTGCTGCTATCTGAATGGACGCCATTGTAATACTTCGGTTTTCGAAATTTGTCGACGATTTTTTTCACAGCAGAAAATGTTCGCGATCTTTAAGTAGCTAAATATTTTACGCTGCCACCATGTATAATTCGTGTTGATGTTCAGGAGGCGAGGAAGTATTACTGTACATGGCGTTTAACATATTTATTACACGATAATCAAACACACGAATCACAACATAACATCTTAAGCACTGCCGTTGCAGTTACAGTCCTGTTGGTTGGCTCACAATCCCCGTAGATGGAAACAATTCATAGCTAATAGAACATCGGAAATTTTGAAAGTAATTCCATTTAAAATGTGGGGCTTTGTCAAATCAAAAGAAAACCCAGCAGATATTGCATCACGTGGGTTAGTTTGTTAATCTATATATATAAAAGAAAGTCGTGTTAGTTACACTATTTATAACTCAAGAACTGCTGTACCGATATGGCTAAAAATTGGTGGGTAGGTAGCTTAGAGCCAGGAGACGGACATAGGCTATAATTTATGTGTATCAGTTACATAAATAGAAAAACTGTCTTATTGACTAAGCCTTTTTTGACACCTCCATGACTGAGCGACATAAAGCACAAGTTCTGGCAGCATCCGGAGCGCAGTAAACAGGTTGTAAGTTAGCGGTGCGTTGAGTGTTATTTGACTTCTTTGTAAAGTAAATTAGAAACAAACGAGGTACTTCCCTTGAAATTTATATGTGATAAGCTGTCAGACACGATTGCTCATTTCTAGGATCCCGATGATCCCAACCGATATGCCGTTTGGATTTAAAAGACTTCAATTTCCGATCCGTCTTGCATTTGTCATGACCTTTAACAAATCACAAGGCCAACCCTTAAAAGTTTGTGGATTGAATATAGAACATCACTGTTTTTCCCATGGTCAATTATATGTGCCATGTTTACAGGTCGGAAGACCATCTGCGTTGTTTGTTTTTGCGCCTGATAATAAAACAAAAAATGTTGTGTATCACAAGGTACTTAAGTGAAGAGCAACCTATGTACTAAAATACAGAAACAATAATGAATGATTAATGTAGGTACTTAATTTTTTTTTGTATTTTCTAATAATTAAAAACTTAATAAGTTCAAAAATTTGCTTATTTATTGCCTTTAAGGGGTTACAGTACCTCAAAAATGACCAAAAGACCAAAAAAAATTTTATTGCTTATTTCAAAAGTAAAAGTTATTTAAAATACTCAGAAAAAAACAGCATTGTTCTAGCTAAATTATTTAAAAAGTTATGAGTGACTTTAGGGCATACATGCTATGTGTTCTAATGGAAAAGCCAAACTTTAAAGTGCTTTTTCTCGGTGATCAGTTTTTAGTGTTTCTATGTTACTAGAAATGCTAAGGAATTTTTTCTATTAAAGATATAACTTTAAAGCAATATTTTTTGCATTCAGGATAATATATTTAACAAAACTGTGCATTGAATAAGCGTTTTATAAATTACAAAAATTTTTAGAGTTTGTGAAACCTCGAAGAACAAAATTTTCTAAGATTTTTTTACATAAAAGGTCACAAAATATTTTCTAATCAAAATATAAGAAAATGAATGCACAGATTTGTTGAGGTTTTCCTTGTGATCATTTCGCAAAAAGAAATTTTGAAATTAGTGCAGAAACAAAAAAGCCTTAGGGTTTTAAAAAAACTGAAATTTTCTTACATTTTTCAAATTTTCAAAAAAAGTTTTCAAAATTTTTGATGTTTGAAAATAAATTATTGATTTTTAAACAAGTGCAGAAACAAATATTTCAAAGAATTAACTTTTTCACTTAAATTAAAGAAATTTGTTAGAAAGGTACTGTAACCCCTTAAGGCGGAACAAAGTTCGCCGGGTCAGCTAGTCGATAATAATTTGTGGTGGAATGGACCATCTTGGCTAATCAAAAATTCAGAAGATTGGCCTGAAAGGGTAGGTGCAATAAAATAAAGACGCAATAACGGAAAGAAAACTTAAAAGTATTTAATTGTGATTTGTCAGAAAAGAAAGAAATTTTTTTTGAAAATTAGTTTGATAAGTTTTCTTCATTATCTAAAATATTTAGTATTGTGGAATAGTGTTTGAGGTTTATTAATAAGTGTAGAAAAAATAACTTAAAGTCAAATGCCGCTACTTTTATTCCTCTAAATTGTGTCGAAAGAAATAATACTATGTTAAAGATTGTTTTTTCGTTCAGAGTTGTTCATTTTCCAAGGAACTGAACTTAATTAAAAATAATAAATCTATTTCAACTAAAAGTCATCTTCTCCCATTAAACCCTTTTGTTGATGAAGCGGGTGCTTTACGGGTGGGAGGAAGATTGCAAAATTCACTGTTACATTTAGATGCAAAGCATCTTTGATATTACCAGCGGATCACAAAATTAGTACTCTTTAGATTCAGCAGTACCATTTAATTAATCTTCATGCCGGACAAACATGGTTAACAAATATCCTTAAACAAAAATATTGAATCTTTAACTGCAGAAAACTAGTGAAGAAAATCATACACCAATGCATTACTTGCTCATATTATAGGCAAACAAAAGCTACTCAAATAATGGGAAATTTGCCGAAAGCAAGAGTTAGACCTTCACGGCCGTTTTCAAGTACAGGCTTAGATTACGCAGGTCATTTTATTTTAAAATTTAATAAGGGAAGAGAATCAAAAACTACAAAGGGATATGATGCAATTTTTGTGTGTTTTGCAACGAAGGCGGTTCACTTCGAAGCAGTAAGTGATTTTTCCACAGAAAGTTGTTTCATAGCGGTCTTACGTAGATTTAGTTCACGGCTGGGAACACCTCGTCAAATATTCTGTGACAATGGTAGAAATTTTGTTGGAGCTGAACGGAATCTCAAATACATAGAACAGTTTGTACTTTCGGTAAATGACAATGAAGAAATTACTTATTACTTGTCACAATCAAATATTGAATTTCACTTTATTTTACCAGCATCTCCACACTATGGCGGGCTTTGGGAGGCGGCAGTTCAGTCCATGAAGTTTCACTTGGAAAAGAATAATTGGTGAAACCATATTAACTTTTGAGGAAATGACAGCACTACTGACACAAATTGAAGAGTCTAAATTCCCGGCCATTTGTTGCTACAAGCAGCAATGACTTAGAAGTTCGAGTGCTGACGCCTTTGCATTTTCTTATCGGAGATGTTCTACTTAATCTCATTGATGATAATTCTGTAAAGAATATTTCTTATTCTTCCAAATTTAATTTCGCGCAATCCATGAGGAATGGATTTTGGAAATCTTAGCAAAGAGACTGTCTTTCCTCTCTACAGCCGCCGGTCAAGTGGCGACGAGAACAAATAAATATAAAGGATGGAGACGTAGTACTGGTCAAGGATGGTGGTCCTCCCGGTTCCTGGACACTCGGAAGAATCATAGCTCTGCATTCTGGGACAGATTCCATGACCCGTGTGGTGACGGTTAAGACAATGTTTTGAACTCTAAAGCGCTCAATAGGCAAAGTTGTATTATTACCAGTTGACTGTCAAGAATGACTCTTGACAAGGCGCGGAAAATGTTGCTGATAGTTTCAGTATTTATGTTAATTTGATTTATAAACTTTGACTTTAATTTCACAGAGGGCGCAGCGGCCCAGAATGCATATAAGATAGAGGCGCATTAAAGATTTGTTGTTGTGGGCAAACACTATGTGTGGTGTAAAATTATTTAAATCAGTAGAACATCGGCTTTAATGTAAGAAGCACATTAGTGCCTGGGGCAGAATGCAAGAAAACAAGCATATCTGATTTAAAATAACGTACAATTTTACTAGTGAACAAATGATATTTTGTGCAGAAAGTTGCTTTTTTAGGGGTATCTTCATGAAATTTGTAGTAGAAATCTTATTGGTCTCATGATTTTCCATCCAGAATAATGATCTTTTCTGTTTTTTGTATTAAAAAATAGATTTTAGGTATTATTGCAGAAAGTGCAATAGACGGTTTTGCACTGTGTGGTTAAAAGAATATATAAATTCACAAATATATAATACTAGCGGTACCCGCACGGTTTTGCCCGTAATATAAAATTAAAATGTCATTTGGTAATAGATATCGCAGAAAGAATACTTAATTTTAGTTATACTTCAACTATAATTCCTTAAAACTACGATATAAAAATAGGCCATAAGAGAAAATAAAAATAATTTTGTTGCTTACACAAACAAGCAGAATTCTTACCAAAGTTTAAAAGAAGAAGGAAGTTTTCTTACCTAGCTTTAAAAGCAAAATACATTTTTCGAAATGAAACATTTGAGAAAGAACGTTGCAATACCGCAATTTATACGATATTTTTAAAATTTACCGAGTTTTAATTCCTTAAAAACTGAAAAAAGAAAAGCCGACGATTTTTTTCACAACAATAAAATATTTCATTTAACTAATTTTAGTAAGGTTTGGAGTTTGGATTGCTGCAAAAACAAATACATTTTAAAATTATTAAGAGAAAAAGAAAGAAACAAACAAAGGAAATAAAAACGTAACCATGGTAACAGCATGAAAAGTTGATTTCCGTTGTGATAAAATATAATTTATTTCATCTTTATTTTCAAAATTTTATTTCCAAGCTTAACCATTTTAGAATCGTTTGGCTTGCTTTGCTCAAGATAAGCCTTGAATTTCCGGGATCCTAAAAACAATTATTACAGCTCTTTTAATGCTAGTAGAAACTTCAAACTGATATCATTTTTAGCAGAAAATTTCTAGCTTTCGAATGACATAAGACTTGAAAATGTGTATGATATATTTGTTCGCCATTTCATCAAATTTGAAAATGAGCTAAGAATTAGAATAGAAAAAGAACGAAATAGAATTTTCTAAAAACGCTTCGAAGTGTACACCCCCATACTACAAACTAATTTTGGGCCAAATTTTATGAAAATCGAGCAAACAGTTTTTGCGCTACGTGCGCAAGAGACAGACAGAAAGAAAGTAAGAAAAAATACAGATCCACCTTCAGCTTTATTATTAGTAGAGATTCATGTACTATTTTAAAGTTTAAAAGTTTAGGAAATTCTCTAATTAGGTGAGTATTGTGACTGATATGTTGATTTTTTTTTCTTCGTGAACATCCCTAATAATTCTCTTGATGTTCATTATGATAAAGTTTGACCTTGCATCTTATTTGAAATCTGATGGCTAACGTGAGCTCTAATAGTACCAAATAAAATTTTGTATTGTGTGAGCATAAAATTTACATTTCAAGTTTTTTTTTTTTTTTTTACTTACGATTAGTTTGCAGTATTGAAACTTATGTTGTGTCTTGTAATATGAAAAGTGTTTTTTCTTTCATTAAAAAATGACAAATACTTTTGCTATTGTCATTTTTTTGGAGACAAGGGAAGTGGAAGTTGTTCTACTGTCTTGGGTCGCTGGTGACCTATGTCTCTGGCTTCCATTAAAAGCTGTAGAGGCTAGAAAATTAGTGAAAAAGCTTGTCAAGCCATCGAGTGATTGGTTGGGCCACTAAGCCAAGGTGATGGGAAAATATGGTAAGTTTAAGCACACTAAATTAGTTATTCCTTTTTTGGTAAAAGTAATTACTTTAAGTTTTAATGGCAAAAAAAAAAAAAAAAAATCTGAAATAGCGCAAGTTAATTTTGTCTACATGTAGACTTATTTTGTTCGAGGGATGAGGTCCATGGCACCAAAGGAAAGGAAAAGGAATTAGGCTTTTGCAAATGAAATGTTATATAGTTAAAGCTTCTTAAGCAAAACTTTTTTTTAAACTTGTATGTTGGATATATTTTGATGCAACAAGATACAACTAAACTGTAAAAATTTAACATTTTCAGAATTATTCGACTCTGCAAGAAAGAATTTACAAAAGTCGGCCGACACATCGGACCTTGCGTCTGAATCGGAGGAGTTCCTTGGAAAAAGAAAGCGGAAACATATCCCGGCAAGGTTTGGGAAGAGGATCCTCCGGTTTGCTTCTTGACGTTCACAGAGCAAACTGGAATTATATCCCGAGAGATACCGGATAGCGTTGCTGAACGTTTTCAGCAACAGTACTTCAATGAATCTTTTCCACACCTCGAAGAAGCACCAGTGTTATGTATATTAATATATATTTTTTTCAACCTCATACACAGATGCAACAAGAAGAAATACAACTCTCGGTGTATGTACGGATGCAACCATAGAGACTTCTATTAAAAACTGGTTGCGCCATGCCAAGGCGAGGTATTCGTCAAAGCAGCATGCAGATGAATCGCAGTCGATCATGTAACTGTGTATAGATTTATGTAAAACTTATTGTAAATAAAATATTTTGTATGAACTTCTTATCAGTTTTATAGTTATGTAGTTTCTCTTTTCAAGCACTCTAAACATAAGAAGTGCTTGAAAAGAGAAACAAACTACATAACGACTTAAGTATTTCAAAGGTAGCAGTCTTGATTTTTTGTCACACGGCAGGAAACTTAGGATGGAAGAGGGAACAGAATTCACCTGCACTGATTGAAAAAGGTAAGTGTTTAGAGGAGAGGGGAATAGGAAAGAAAAGTTTTAGAATTGCATTATGTTGCTATTTTTTTTTTTTTTTTTTTCGTTTGTACTGTACACGAAGAGGAAGCATGTTTCAGAATTCGTTGTGTTACTTTTTTATTTTATTTGTATTGTAAACAGATTTAATGCATAACTTAATCACTACCAATGCATTTTGCAATTATCTGAAAGGCCTGATATATCACTATAAATTCCATATAACTCGAATGTTTTCGGCATCCCTCGCTCTTCCTGTAATGGATTTTATTTAAAGACACTTATTTCAGATACTGTTGGGCGAAAGTCATTTATAGAGAATAAAAAGATTGTTTGTTGGAAAGGGGATGTTAGTAGGAGATTGTATGTACTGTAAGTCATTTCATACCAGTAAAAACTGCGCAGAAATCAAACCTTTTGTGGGAAATTTTGAAAGTTTCATTTTGTTTGCAATATTTTTTTTTTTTTTTTTTTTGTAAGAAGAAAAAACTAATCTTACTCATTCTCCTCGATAACTTTTAACTTGCAAAATTAGGAACTATTGAATTCAAAAATCAGCGATTTTTCAACAGCTTTATGGATATACCATAAGAACATTAAATGTAAGAAGCATCATTTAAATGATACAAAAAGAATATTTCTTATATGTACGTACAGTAACAGAATAGTTACTAAATTTTTGTTATGTTGTAAAGCTGTACCAAAGTTTATAGGTGTAAAATTCACATTTTTTTGTACTAATAAAAAAGATGTTATAAATATCAACACTTTTACTCATATTATCAGCAAAAAGGGCTGCTATAGCTGCATTGAGCCTGTTAAATTGAGATATTTATAACTAATTGGTTTTTTAATACAAAAAATGCGATTTTTAAAATGTATTTAAAATAACATTAAAATCCAAAAAAACATCGTGTTGGATATCTCACAGATATATAAGAGCATTAAAATGCATATCTGTTTTCTAACTTTACAGTATCCAAGAGCTATCTGGATATAATATCTAATACACGTATCCAGACGTTGTAACCTTTTTACCTGTAGTGGATATTCCCTTGGATATTTAGATGTGCTATGGATAGCTACTAGATAAAGTTGAAATTTTCCTAGTGTTCAGACCACTGACGTATTCCAGATGCGTTACAACGCCGCCTAGCGGCCAACTGTAAAATCAACTCACTTCGTACAGGAACGTTGTCAGATGAACACCCACTATCAGCGGTGTCATCAGTATCATAAATAAACAACTTAAAATTATTCAATGGTCCGTCGATTATTTATCAACACCCAAGAAAGAGTAATCATCATCATAAGGTAGAAATACCATCACTCATCAATCAATCAACATTCCATAAGTGGTCCTGGCGAGCCAGGAGCCGATATCAGCAAGTATGGATAAATCAAAAACTTTAAAAGAGCTCAACAGAGCGAGAGGAAGACTGCAAGCGAAGTTAACAAACATCTCGAAATTTGTTGAATCAGCAGATGCAAAGACCGAAGAAGAAATAGAAAAGAGAGGACTTGATGCGAAACAAAAACTCTCGGTTCTGGAAGAAATGAAAGGTGAAATCAACAGTTTATGGACGGAATATCTCCAGTGCGAGGAAGATACCGAAGAAGGTGCAAAAATAAGCGATGAAAATATGACGGCAATGGAAGAGCAGAGAAATGCTCTAGAGGTAAGCGTACAATACTTACTCTCTAAATTCAAACCCAAATACCAAGCTCAAACGAGCAAAAGTGAAAATAAAATTGAAAATTGCATAACTATGTCAACAAAATTGCCAGAAATCCCACTACCAATATTCGCTGGCAAAATTGAAGATTTTTC
>JAXGGA010009464.1:0-51271 GCA_038373865.1 Uloborus plumipes
ACATGGATTGACCCAAATGTTTAATTTTTGTACAATGACAATGGGTATATGGTAGCAACGGTAGAAACCTTGAAGCAAACTACAGTTAACACTCGATTATTCGAGGGTATATTGTCTACGGTACGGATTCTCCATTGTTCTTCAAACTTAAAAAATATAAAAATGGAGATGACTAATTTAATGTAAGCAAGTGCAAAAATTTACACCTAAAATGTTTAAAAAACTCTTCTTACATTCATTTAATTTCTCCCTCTTCCCTCCCACGTTATAAAGCGTTACAAATACACTGAAGTGACAAAAGTCATGGGATAGCAATATGCAAATTTTCAGATGGCAGTAGCATCGCATAGAACAGGTATAAATGCGCAGTGCTTTTACAGAGCTTTCATTTCTGTTCAAGTTATTCATGTGAAGAGGTTTTAACGTGATGATGACCGCACGACGTGAATTAACAGACTTTGAACGCGGAATGTTAGTTGGAGCTAGACGCATGGGTCATGCCATTTCGGAAATCGTTAGAGAATTCAACATTCCCAGATCCACTGTGTCAAGAGTGTGCCGAGAGTATGAAATTTCAGGCATAACATCCCACCATGGACAGCGCAGTGGTCGACCGCCTGCACTTAAAGATCGAGACCGGCGACGTCTGCAAAGAGTCGTAAATTCTAACAGACAAGCAACACTGCGTCAAATCACCGTAGAAATCAATGTGGGACGTACAACGGACGTGTCTGCTAGAACTGTGCGGAGAAATTTGGATTTCTTGGGCTATTCCAGCAGAAGACCGACTCGAGTGCCTTTACTGACAGAACGACATCGCTTGCAGCGACTCTCGTGGGCACGTGAGCATATCGGTTGGTCCCTAGATGAATGGAAAACCGTGGCCTGGTCCGATGAGTCACGATTTCAGCTGGTAAGAGCCGATGGTAGGGTTCGAGTGTGGCGCAGACCCCACGAAGCCATGGACCCAAACTGTCAGCAAGGCACTGTTCAAGCTGGTGGTGGCTCCGTAATGGTGTGGGCTGTTTTTTCATGGCATGGACTTGGTCCTCTAGTGCGACTGGACCGAACATTGACTGGAAATGCTTATGTGCAGCTACTTGGAGATCACTTGCAGCCATTCATGGACTTCATGTACCCAAACAACGATGGGATTTTTATGGATGACAATGCGCCATGTCACCGGTCCACAACTGTTCGCAATTGGTTTGAAGAAAATTCTGGACAATTCCAACGAATGATTTGGCCACCTAGATCGCCCGACATGAATCCCATTGAGCATTTATGGGACACCATCGAGAGGTCTGTTCGTGCCCAAAATCCTGCCCCATCAACGCTTTCACAATTATGGACGTCTATCGAGACAGCATGGCTCAATATTCCTGCAGAAGACTTCCAACGACTTGTTGAGTCCATGCCACGTCGAGTTGTTGCACTTCGCCGGGCAAAAGGAGGGCCGACACGATATTAAGAGGTTTCCCATGACTTTTGTCACTTCAGTGTATACCTAAGCCTGACTAGTTGAAACCTGATTTTCTGCTCACCATTACTTACAGCTTTAGATATACACTTATTACTGATTTTTGGACCTGCGCCAATCACGCTCTGAAAGAAGAGACCAGATCAGTTTTGCTCAAAACACTTCTCCTGCCATCTAAAAATTAGAGTTCTTCTGGAATTTTTCTAAACTATGGTATATTTTAATTTTAATGTTCGAGTTCTTGGGAGGAGTTTTATAAAACTGTTCTAACAATTTGCCATATGGAGCTATAGGAGCGACCGAGTTGTGATGTTTAAAAGACAGAAGGTTCCTTCTTAGCTGAGAAATAATCCATTGGAATAAATATTCTTTGTCACTATTTGAGTGCCAGTTACAAGATCAAAACATTATTTGAGCGAATAAGAGTGGGAATCATTCTGTTAGACAAGATCTTCGAGGGCGGCTCTTGAATCTGACGAGGATTCCTTGTTTAAAAGATGCTCAAGGCCAGTCCTTATTTTCTGCAAAGGTCGATGAAGTGCAGGAATTTTACCATCAAAAGCTGTTGCATTTGGGCCAATGAGTAAAAAATAAAAACCTAACAAGAGTCACTACGATACTGAAATCAACCATTTTGGAGCTACATGACTTCTCAGCGAATAAGCTATACCCAATTGAAAAAATACCTTTTATTTGTTGGAAAAAAATACTATTTTAACCCATAAATGCCTAGAGTCCCTTTTTAGGGACGGTCCAAAAAAGGGTCTGAATTTCCCCAAAATGAACATTTCAACCAAATAATAGTGTTCAATTAGTATATTGGTATTGGTTTAATTCGTCATTAACAAATTGCAGCACATAACCATTGTAACGTGTGTTCTGTAGCAGTTTTAATGTGATCTTTATCAAAACTTACATCGTTCACAATCTCAAGAAAAAAAGCTAGGTTTTCAAAGTTATTCCCAGCTTCCCAGTTGATGTTAATTGCTGATTTTATTTCTATTTATAAAATGTATTTTTAAATATTACATCGTAGGCAGAAAAATATTTTAGTAAAAAAAAGTATGTACCCTCTGGGGTCTATCGTAACTTTCAAGGGACGATTTTTCTTTCCTTAATAAAAAAATTATTTTTCACATAATATTTTTTTTTATTATTTTTCCTGTTCATTAAACACTGTTTGTAACCAGTATACAAAATTTCTTTGGAAAAAAATGTCAGGCATTAATGGATTAAAGCATTTTTCTTAGAGGAATTGTCATTATTAACTGTCTTCTGCTAGGTCCAGAAAGAAAACACCTGGAAATTATTGCATTTAATCACTGGTTGGAGTGTTCATTAACCGGGATAAGCAATTTCTTTCATTTAACTCCCTCCAAAAACCCGACGCAGACCCATGAAAGTTTCCCCAATTTTCTTGAACTAATTACAGAAATCTTTGGAGCTTTTACTGCCGTGTGGCAAGTGCTGCAATTTTCAACGATGATACGAATTTTTGAAATGGATTTTTGCGCTTAAGCCTTTATATTAATAGCAATATTTAATAAATACAGCAACAGTTTAAATCTCCCGCCCCCCACAAAAAAAAAAACTGATGTAGAACCATGAAAGTTTCTCTAATTTTCTAAAACTAATTAAAGAAATCTTTTGCAGGGCTTTTGCTGTCGAGATTCAAATGCTGCAATTTTTAACGATGACACGAATTTTTGAAACAGTAAATACAATTATTTTACTCAATCAAAATGAGCTTTCGTTTTACTATGTAAAAGTCAAAAATGTAAGGAACGTCTGAAAATGTATGTAAGTACTTACAGTGAACTGTAACCGTCTTTGAATCCTCAATTGTACTGTGTGGCAATGAAGGATTTTCAGCTGTACAAGAAAACTTTTTACCATGATCATCAGCAGTGGGAACAAAAGTATAAGTACTAAGGGTGAGATTGCCATTATCTGATATAATTTCGTTCCCTGTCTGAATTTTTTGATTTCCTTTCCACCACGTTATAAGTGCTCCAGGTCTGGATCCTGTGGATTCACACTCCAGCATGACTGTTGCTCCTGCTGATAAATGGTGAGGCGGGCTTATTATTCGGACATCCAAAGGTTTTACTAGATGAAATAAGAAGAAACAATACATTAGACTCTGCTAAATATGCAGTAAATATGTTTTTTGCAACAATACAAAGAAATGTCACTGATACCGAGAATATGAAATGAAAAAACTATGAATCAAGTCATGTAACCATGCTGAACAAGTTCCTAAAAAATAGAGGAGAGAAAAAGAAAAATGTATCAGAGCTAAAAGTTGCCTTGGTGGAAAATAACCACAAAAAATACCCGAGACTTCTAAAGACTAGCCAACTTTTGATTACATGCTATATCAGGTATAATTTCAACATATAGAATATTTTAACACTGATCATAAACTTTTAAATCCATAGCAGGACTTGAAAGCACTGCAGCAGAAGATTTTGATCTGTTATCATAAAAGCCCGAAAAACTTTGGCTTTGACTAGTTCGTATATGTATGATAACTGGTTTCAATGTATTTTTAGGGTAAATCCAAAACAGAACATTTAATGTTTTCAACTTAATTTAGAAGGTTTCAGAAACGTAATAGTTTTGAAATTTTAACGAGGAAGAAGAAAGAAAAAAAAAATCTTTGACTTATAAAACTGATATATTTTCAATTATTTCCGTTTTTGTCCTATAATATGATTATTGCAAAAATCACATGTCTTGAGGTTTGAAAAATAGGGGATTCATTCACTATTGAATTTGAAATCCCAGTTCCCCATAAACCAGCTTAAATCATTTTTCACTCTATTTTTGAATTAACTCGTTATATGTTTTTTGTTCGGCATGTGATTTCTTTAAAAACCAGTTCTTTCTTTCTCCTACTCTTGATGACAAAATAAATAAAATGTTTGGCCGTTTAGTTCAATGTGTCGAAGTTCCTTTTGATCACTCATGCCTTTCTCATACCTTTTACTGGTTTTAGATCCAACATTCGTAGCCATTACCAGAATAATCCCATTTCTTTGATGCCTTGTGAATGTCTTTGATGATAAAATTAGTTTCTTATCCCTCACCTTCCTTAACATCTCTTTGACTTTCTGATTTTCCCGGAAATAGTTCAAAAGCGATTTTATTTAGCGAACCTATAAGGTCATGGAACATCTCATTTTTTGTTTTTTTGCAGCA
The DNA here is from genome assembly GCA_038373865.1 of Uloborus plumipes. NCBI lineage: Eukaryota > Metazoa > Arthropoda > Arachnida > Araneae > Uloboridae > Uloborus > Uloborus plumipes. The sequence continues at coordinate 4,685 of JAXGGA010009464.1, forward strand.
CGTTCTCAGATATTAAGGGAAGGTGGGACGATTTGCTCTTCACATTTTCGTGTAGAAATAAAACAACCGAAAATCTTCTGTAAAGAGATGCTTTTTCATAAAGCGACAAAAAATTACCAGAATTTAATGGAAATGGATTTGTAGAAAGAAGTGTTATTTTTAATACACTGGCGAAAAAAAAAATCCCAACACCAGGAAAGACTTGTGCTATATAAATGAAATTTGGTAGGCGTGTTTATACAACTGAAAGATTACATCAATTGAAATTTCGCGCTCCGAACATAAGTGTGGCGCAGCTGGCGTCACTCACATTATGCAAAATAAGGCTTGTTTTAAAAGCGTGTTGCAAAGCTCGTGAGTATTATTTTTCCGTGAAATTTGACGCAATGCGTTCATGTTATCCAGGAATGCCTTTAAGAGGACGACGAAGCCAGTATCAACAGCTCACCGAGTTTGAACGAGGTCGTACAATTTGGCTATGAGAAGGTGGATTTTCATTTCGCGATATTGCAGAAAAACTTGGTGGGAATGTTTCCACTGTGCATAATCATTAGAAACTATAGTCAAGGTATGGCACTACCTCAAGAAAATAGAGTTCCGAGCTGCCACGTGACATGACTGAGAAGGAAGATCGCCAAATCCTGCGTACGGCTGTGGCGCATCGAATTTCATCTGCGGCTGTCATTCGAGCTGCAGTTGGTATCATCGTGACCCAATGAATGGTACGACATCGCTTACTTGAAGGACAGCTTCAAGTTAGGTAGCCTGTAGCCTAGGGTGATTCACAAACGAATGGTAATTTATTTTTGTCCTAGAGGTCACGGCGGTGGCTCATTTTTTTACCTTTATCCACCCTAATATACTGCCAAAATTTCAACCTCCTAATTAAATAAAAAGACGGTGCTCAAAGCTCAAATAGTTCTTCAGTTTTTGACGATTTCAAGCGTTTTTCGGTTGAGCGGCAGAAAAAAAAATTCCGGGTGTTTTGCTATCATTCTTGCTGATTCTTATGTTCAATTATCCCCTGAATCCTAATATGGCCACCCTTTTCCCCCATTGCCTCCAACTTTTCGAAAATAGCGCCCCCCTCCCCTCCTATTTTCATCATATTTCGACAATTTCATAGATATATTTGGAGGGGAAGGAAGCATTATATTTACCAATAACATTCTTCTATAGGGCTAGAGAGGTGAAAAGATCAAAATCATAAACAACTTTTCACAAGCTAGGAGGCTCATGGGGGTATTTTCCCCTCCCATCCTTAAAATATTTAACATTTCATCAACAACTCATTTTTTCCAGTTTAAAAATTTAACACTTACTTTTTGGCGCAACACAATAATATTGGACTGCCATCTATGACTCCCATGTCCAAAAATTTTTTCAAGTAGTAAAATTTTGTTTAAAACCTTGGAAACATCGCATGTTACACATGAGTCACACCGCAGATTTCAGGATTATTTATATTCATTCTAGCTTTGTTCGAGCGATTACCGTGAAGGGGGAAACATAGATCATATTTGGATTCAGTGGGGCATTTTATATAAGAAACAGCAAGAATAGTGTCAGATACATTTGAAGCTCATTTTGTGCCGAGCAGTGTTATTATACTGAAATTTGCTAGAAGTTTTTAATAAAAGCCAAAATATTTAAACTTCTTGCTGTGCAATTCAACTTTCTATGTTTATTTATACATAGATTTTTTTTTTTTTGAGAGAGAGAGACTTTTAGTATTGAAGATTTTATTGTCTCAGCAAGGAGAAGTACTCAATTTTCTTCAACAGCAGGTAAAAGAAACTGCTTATTGTCCTCATTATTGATTTTTTTTTTAATTCTTGAATTATTTGAACATTTTCTTCAGCAACGTTATTCACCATTATTTATTTAAATTTTTTTCTTTTAATTCTGTGATTGATATATTTGCATTCGGTGGGGCGTAGGACAAAGAATGTTAGAAAATAATCCCTAATATTCATGTTAGAAAAAAATCCAATTGTTCTGTACTACACTTGTTACATTTCACATCTTTATTCTCGTAATAACTTGCTTTTCTTTCAACTAGAAGTTGATACGAAAAACTAAGTCAAACCAATTAATTCATCAAAAAGGTGTCACAAGTACTTTAATAAAACTGTCCTAGTTGCTATTTCAATGTCCAGGTCGTTCATATCTTATAATGCTATTTCCAAGTTCAGATATTCCCAGAAGTTTTAATTGCAAATGGAGCATCTATTAATGTTCAATATATTTGTTTTATTGTACAAAAACGCACTGAAACTGTAGAAAGTGTTGTACCTAGGTTTTTTTCTCTCATGATTAAATGAAAAATCTCCTATATAGGAACATAAATATTTTGAGACATATAAGAGACTGGATTTTCTCAGATAGGCTCCCTAATTGACTAATAATAATTCAACTATCCCTTCATTATCAGCTAGAGTGATCATAGATGTATCTATGGATTTATAAAAAGCTTGCAGTTGAAGTTTCAAACTTGTTAAAGTATTTTTTAAGAATGTGCAACATTCTTTTTTTTTTTTTTTTTTTTTAATTCTTTGCCAAACATTTTTTTTGCTTTGAAGTTATTAAAAAGAATAGAACTTGTGAAGAATATGATGGCCAATGTAAGCATGAAGTAAATATCTTTGCCTAAATTTCAGATTAGTTATATGCCAGACTAGCCACAATAATTTATTTTGTGCAATTAATTTTTCTAATTTAATTCATTCTTCTTATGATACTATTAGCACTATTAGTTTAAAACTTTAAGGGCCCTGCTCCACATTAACGTAAAGCAGAAAAATAAAGCAGAAACGCAAAATGGATTAAATAGTGTTCCTAAGGAAAGTACTCGGATTTTTGATTTCTGCCTTCAGTTTCGGTCGCGTTTTCTGCCGATGTGGAGCAGGGCCCTAAATCTTGCAATTTTTCTTTCTGCATTCCACTACTTCAAAAACATAAAAAACATTTTACACAGCTCTTCTACAACTTTATTTTGGCAATAGTAAGTTTTGAAAATCATAGCACAACATGTAGACAAGTACTGCATTGTATGCTGCGATCTACTAAATAATCGATTGTATCAAAGGTGTTGCTATATAGATTCAAACGATTAAGAAACTTTCCAATTGTTTGAACTAATATTTATGCGTTGAAATAAGGAGAATAATTGAAAAAAAAATAACTTCCAAGAAAATGGTCTCTTTAGTCTGAAAAGCTCAAAAATTGTGAAAATCATGAAAAAGCGTAAAAATGAAGGGTGTTTGAGCATCATCTTCCATTAAGAGTAGAGAGATGAAATTTTAGGGGAGTAAACTTATACATAAATGTAAAAAAAGTAGGGTGCGCCTTGGTCCGTAGCAAAAAAAAAGTTTTTTTGAACCACCCTACTGTAGCCGGTATTCCATTGACTGCAAACCATTGCCGTTTGCGACGGCAGCGGTGTCAAGACAGAGCTCACTGGAGGTCGGAGTGGATATCTGTTATAATTTCTGATGAAAACAGATTCTGCCTTGGTACCAGTGATGGTCGTATATTGGTCAGAAGGATGCCAGGGGACTGCCTGCATCCAAGCAGTCTGCGACCTAAACACGCGGGACCTACACCTGGAGTCATGGTCTCGGGAGCAATTTCCTAAGACAGCAGAAGCACTCTTGTGGTTATCCCAAACACACTGACTGCGAATTTGTCGTCAGTCTGGTAATTCAACCTATAGTACAGCCCTTCATGAGTAGCATTCAAGGGGGAGTTTTCCAACAGGATAACGCTCGCCCTCACACTGCTGCTGTAACGCAATGTGCTCTACAGAGTGTTGACATGTTACCATGACCTGCAAGATCACCAGATCTGTCTCCAATTGATCACGTATGGGATATCTTTGGACGGCAACTCCAGCATCATCCACAGTCAGCAATGACTGTCCTAGTATTGACACAACAAGTACAACAAGCATAGCACTTCATACCACTAAGTGACATTCGGCACCTGTATGACATAATGCATGCACGCTTGCAGGCTTGCTTGGAGGTTACACCGGCTATTAGAGTAACATAATTTCACTTTTGACAGCATTTTCTAGAGCTTAAATTAGCCAGTGATCTTGTACATTTAATCAATTAAACATGTTAACTGGACAATTGCACTACCCAAATTTCATTACTCTACAATATTTTTTTCTTGGTGCTGGGATTTTTTTTCCGTCAGTGTTTATACAAATTACATTTAAGTGATACAATAGTACACGTATCCGCAGCTTTCCTATCCGTAGATGGTTTTTCAGCTTGCTATTGCGTAAACTAAAGGCATCGTAGTATGACATGCTATTACGCTTCGTGCAGTTATTCAACAAACTGATTTAAGCAACAAAAGGAACATAAATCAATAAATATTTCAAAACCTGCATTTAAACCGGCAACTCCTCGCAATGCTTAAAACTTCGTGACCTTAAAATAAATGTAGCTTATATTATAACTTTGCCATTTTACGAAAATGATAAGTGCTGAACGTCTAGTGGTGTAGCAGGTATGCTTGTCACTGTTTGTGCTCGTATGTAAACAAACATTTACAATTCCGAGTGAAGAAAGACATACACTTAAAAAATCTGTTTCTAGCAAAATGTTCTAGAATATGGGTTGCATTTGACATCAAATTATGCAATCGCATATAACTGTCCAGGCACTAGTATAAACACTGGCTTTTAAAACATAGATTTTTTTCTAATTTTTCAACATCAATACAGTTTATTTATGTAAGATGTTTTTAATACTGCGGCTTTACCTTAAAAATCTCAGTTTAGTGAAAGCTATTATAAATAAATAAATAAATAAATACAATTAATAGAAATCATGTTCTGTTCGTACCAATTGTTGTAAGTGTTATGCAAAAACAAATTCATATATATATATATATATATTATATATTTATATATATATATATATATATATATATATATAATATATATATATATATATATATATATATATATATATATATATATATATATATATATATATATATATATATATAGATTTGGCAATACTAAAAGGAATTCTAAAATTTATTGCACAACAATTTTTTAAAATAAAATAAATAAAAATAACATTTTTAACGGCATGTCATTTTATCAAAATTTAAACCCTTAGAACCGTATAATTTAATGACGCAATAGAAAAAAAAAGAACCTCAAACTCGTATGAAATAGCGTAATGAAACGTCGAAGTACGAGACATTTCCTTCTTCACTTTAAATAATTCCAGAATTTTAACATTTTTCAACGTTCTTTTTTTTATTTTATATTTTCATATTTAGGAACGCTGTCATTTGAAATAAATTCTAGATGATGCGATTTTGATCGATCCTTCGAGTTCTAATCAGAGTTAGGATGAGTAAAAGTATTTCGAAAAATATTACATGAAACGTCCGCCAGAAAACTGTCATAAAAGTAAGTGCAACTTGAAAACTTTCGCAATTATTCTAATAGCTTCGCGTTTTACCCATTATTGGTGAAATTTATTATCCATAGTGTCTTTACTTTCTTTTGTAAAACGTGTTTGGTCGGCTTTAAAGTAATTTTATTAGTAAGCGCTACAATGTATCTTTCAAGAAATATAGCGCAATAGATAAATGGTTATAATTGTTCAATATTCGCATTTTTGTAAATAGTAAAACTTTTTGTTTCTGAATTAGTCAATTTTGTTTCTAAAGATCATCAGTTCTAATAAAATAACAGTGCACCAGAAATAAGTATGATGGTTTTAAGGTAACTTTTAAAGATTTGAACAATTAAGAAAAATCCAATTTTGAGTTAACCGGCTTAAATTCTTTAGACAGACTGTTCTTACAGTAATTGGAGCAATAAAATACAATATTTTTGAACCTAATTTGGTTAATATAAATTCATTAGTTAGCAAATAGCGATTAGGGGAAAAATTGAAGCCAAAAATAAAGTGACAGAATACGATCCAGGAGATATTTATTTAAAGTACTGCCAACCTACTACTAATAATTGTTATAAATTATGTCATTTAACCTAGAACCCTTATAGAGGACAGGCCGACTTATCCGACATTTTGGTTAAAGACGGCTTTGGATCCAACCTCGTTTTAAGTGTTTGGAAATTCGTTAGTTTAATCAATGGTAGCTATGTCGTCAAAATACGCCGCATTGAGTAAATCTAATAAGATAACTGAATTCTCAAATTAAATACTAGCTATAGTTAAATATTTCCCGTAAATAAACCCATTTTCATATTTGTTGCTTGTATGCAATTTAAATGAATGAAATATCCTCATTTTATTAGCAGGAACAGTTAAAGTTCAATCAGCTCAGCCATCTGAAGTTTAGCCACCAGTTTTCTTTAATGCGGTTTTCGTACACATACCAGTGGAGCCGCATGCGTCTTTTTGGAACCAAAATGTCGGATAAGTCAGCTCCCCTCTATAGGGGCCTTAATATAACTGTACAATACTGTAGTAACAATCTAGTGATGATAACCAACTTGAACCATTTTGAATAGTACACTGTACTACACTTCCGAAACGTCACGGACAAATTTTGAGCAACGTTCCGAGATTTCACGAACTTTCTTAAGCTTCCGGTGAAAATCTAGTATTACTTGCGAAGAATTTTATTGATGCAGATTTCAAACTGTTATGAAAACATTTTTTTGATACCAGTCTGAAATGATGCAGTAGGGGAGACTGGGTACGGTAGTGACAATTTTCATTTGCTCCCCCATAGATTCCTTAGCAATGCCTGTGAGGTGGTTTAAAGTTGTTTTTATGTTAAAGTGTTTATTTGCCTGCTTATAAACACTAAAATTTTCTTTCTAAGTACAATAGTTAACTCACAAGACCAAATTAAACAAAAAAGGAAAAAATGTCACAACCGACCCCACCCCAGGGGCGGTTGTAACAGTGCTTGGGGTCGGTTGTGACAAGTTCAAAAATACAGCAAAACAGTCTAGATCACTTTTAATTTCAAGTAATATTAAACGTAATTCAACATAACCTTCATCTGGGAAAGTTCAACATTTAACAATGTGTCTCGCTCAGTTGAAGTAGCCTTATACCAAGTCTTACAAAAATATCAGGTTTTTGGAATTTTGTAACGTCTGTTTTGGCAACATTATGCACATCCTGTGGGTCATAACCGTGTTTGTTCATAACAATTCTCAAGTATCAAAGAAAGATTCCACATTTATTTGTTTTATTGAAGCTTGTTACTCTTGACAGGCTGAGCTACATGAACAGACGTGAAACATTTTTATTCATAAATGAGCGGAATCATTTCTCAGTAGCCATCTTACTCTCATATCTACTTTCAGCGTATATGTAAGCTCAAAAGCACTTTTTTATGAGCAATATAACTTATGCACACGTTGTTTTCATTGTGACAGCGCCGGCCGGCTCCATTGCGTTTACGAATGAATGTTTCGTAGCAAAGACTTACGATTAACGTTGCATTTCCAAAGCTGTCCGAAAGAAAAAAAGTTTCACTTCTTTATAAGCTTCTTTATATTTCATTAGGTCACACTGCCCTATTTCTGTCTTCTCCAAGCGTATTATGGGCATCAAATATGATAAAAACATGTTTTACTCGTGTCACAACCGTCCCCATGCAATTTGTCACAATCGACCCCAACCCACTACTTTTGAAAACAGCAATCGCCATGGCAATACAAAATAGCCTACATAAAAAGTAATCACTGCTATTTCACTATTAAGGTTCACTACTAACGGGGAGAAAATTTTCATTTCTCTATCTGTACCCATTCAACAGGAATTACTAAAAGACATCGAACAAAAAAACTTACTTTTAACTGTTAAAAAGTAACCAACCCCTCTGCTAGCGTTAATGTCGCTCGATGGCTACCGCAATGCTTTGACACACATTCAGACAAACATGGTGATACTCTCTCTCTTTGCTTCAACCAGGTATTAATTATGGTTTAGCTAATATGACGACTGTCACAACCGCCCCGCGTCACAACCGTCCCCAGTCTCCCCTATACTTAGCGCATCTTTATCATGTGACTTGCCTTCTGGCTTTTTTTTTCTTTTTGACTGAATAAGCCCCAATCCACGACTAAATGCAGTCTCTAGATATTAAAACTTAGCAAGAAGTGCAGGCGAATATGCTATTCGAAATTTTCTTGGAGTTCTGCCTTAGCTTTTGCCATATTTATTTCAGAAGTTTTGTTGTTAAATTAGGAAGGCTTGAATCTAGTTCTATAAACTTACCCAAGTAAGAACTAGTAGTTGATCTACAATCAGTAATAGAAAAGGACAGAAAATAGAACAGAAATATATCATAATTTTCTTTCCAAATGTATAAATGCTATAAAATCCTGAAAGAATTCGTTTCATATAATATAGTTAAAACCATCTGCAACATTTATAGCCAGCAAACTATCATTGATGATCGGGAGTACAAAACCTTGCAGACATTTGCTGTAGAAAGGAAAACATCAAGCAATATTTTAAGATGCAATCCAGTTGTTAAATTACAGTATTGAATTTTCCAATTTCATTCCCTAATATACATCAATTTTCCAATATGAAATATTTGTAAAGGAAGTGGGTCACTGCAGAAAAGTATTCAATATTGTTATTGACAATAAATGTTTTAAATTGTGCGTCTTCTGTTTGGTTTAACATAAAAAAAATCACCATAATATGTCATTTGCCAATCGATTTCTATTCAGTTATACTCTAGATAATAAAACTGAATTGTTTCGAAGAAGCCTATTGCTGTACATTGATAAGAATGATAAATTACTGTAAAACTGGGATTACAAGGAAAATAATGACTTGAATGAAAATACTATTCTTCATTTTATTTAATTGCCAGACAAATAATTTGCATTGAAAATACTTTTACCGCATGTTATTTATTATATTACTAGGAACTTAAGAACTGGCCTTTTATGTTTCTATTTGAAAACGCTCCTCAAACAACGTGGACATTTTCAGCTTCTAGATGAAAGTTTCAAACAAATGAGCATGTTTTCTTTTTAATTTGTCCTTTTTAGATGGGGGGGGGGGATAACGGAAAAGGAAACGGAAAAAACTATATGCTATAAGTTTCAAGGTAATCAAAAAAAGTTTTTCAAAATCTTTTTTACACAAATTGTTTTCTCAATCTAAATTGTATGAAATTAAATTAACTCCAAGAAGGAAGGTGAAATAAATCGAAACGCATATAGCTTTTAAAATTGACAAACACGTACATTAAGCTCTTCTGATGGGCTAATAGTAAAATTTTGAATATTTAGGCCTACCATTACGCAGCAGAGATTGAACACTATTTTTGAAAATATTTCTAAAAAAGTTAAACAAAAAAGTAGAAATGTTCACCTCTAGTAATGCTCAATATTACTAATCAATAGAAGAAAAAATGTTTTTTTATTTTTTATTTTTCAGAAGAATTCGAGGTATTTTTGAATTGTGTTTTGAAATGACTGTAGGAAGAAAAAGCGAACACGTATTTAAATATGATGCATGTCTTATTAAAGAAAGAAAAGTTATCTTTTGAATAAAAAAAAGAAAAGAATATGCTAAATCATCTGTCGCCGTTACAAAGGTAAAAGTACTTGAAACACATTTGGCCAGAAATCATATGTGAGAAATGGCCCCCGGTTTATGTAATTGCTTTACCATGTATCTCGGACCAGAAAAATGTACCTGAATTTTAATTTTTTATTGAATTTTAATATGTTAAATTAAAAAAAATATTTATTTTAAAAGAGTTCAATCCAAATTATTTTATCTCTAAGTAATTACACGATAATGCTAATTAAAAAATATTAAAAATTAAATCTTACACCAAATATTTACACACAGCAAAAAATCTCTGTTAAAAAATAAATGGTAAAAGGTAGTGATAGTGGGAAATGTTTTTGTCTCTACAAAAAAAGAAAAAGAATTGATAATGGATTTGTTTATTAAACGACTCAAATAATTGTAGTCCTTAAAAGTTTAGCAAATGCAGTCGAGTCTCGATAACTCGAAGTCCCAAAGGAACGGCTAAAAACTTTGAGTTTTTAAACTTATAGATTTCTCAAGCGTCTGGGGCCCGATGAACATTTCGAGTTAAACGAATATTTAATATATAAGTATTCGACTTATCAAGACTCGACTGCATATGATTTTATATATGAAACGAAACTAATATGGTTAAGAGTTAGTACAAATGTAAATACAATAACATATGTCCGAATACAGAATTTTCTGAGTTGTTTAAAAATAAACTGCATGAAATATCAATTAATGTCGTACTTTTAAAGTGACAACAGGCATTTTCAAATCAGCCATAAATCCCCCCCCTCCTGTTTTAGCCAACCTTTATCTTGTGAGTTTAATCTTACTCTTTATCAAATTATTTTTCTTCAATAAAATATACCTCCAACTTATTACGAGTCACACAGTAATCTTTTTACTTTAGGAGGTGCACTAGAGAAAATTGAAAAACCATTCCAATACGGCTTTACTATTGTAAACCAATAGAGCACCGATTTTGGATAGTTCGGATATTTTAGATAGTACAGTTGGGAGTAGAAAGACAAGCGCCACCTGAGATATTTAAACCAGAAGGAGCCCGTCTTTTATAGTAATCCTATAACGTGTGATGTTTTTCCTTAGCTTCATTAATAAAAAACTCTTTTGTTAAAGAGATACGTTTTATAGCATGCTATTAGCAACTGCTAATTAGAAATTGGCAATTACTATGAAATGAGGAGCGTAATTGAAAGGAAAAACATTACCTTTGTATTGAGTGAGATTGAATTAGAAAAGGGGAATGACTAGACCCAAATTGGCAATGAGACTTTGTTTCATGAGTTTTATACGTTTTTTTAAACATGTATGCTGTCTTTCTCTGCATGGTTTTTCATCCCTTACTGTTACAATATTTTTTTTTTACATAAAGAACTATTTTTGATGTCTTTAATATCTGCGACGTTTTCAAAGTTTTCTTGTAGAATCATTCAATTCAGCAGTTACAACGTACTCTGATGCTATTTAAAATGAAACCTCTATTCTGATCATAGTAAGTAGGAAATATATTTGGTATGTGCATCTAAGAAGTACGTAATCGGGTCGTACTGAAAGGCAAAAAGATAAAGTTCAACAGTAAACAAACTAGTTAAAATTTGAGCTACAAGCAGTGCTAGTTATTTTAGAGTTGAAACAAGTATATTAAAGCAAGTGGTGCGGCATCCATGACAAAACATCAGTATTTGAAACATCGATGTTAGAAATTAAAACACGGATGATATTGATACACCGACCACGAATCCTAGACCTATTTTCAAACATAGTACGAACATATTTGAATGTAAAGTAACCCCTCTCTACACCGCGCCTTAATCTATCGTTTAACTGGATATAGCTTGTTCTTTCTTTGTCTCCAGAAAAAAAAAAACATTGACCTTAAGACATCGATAGTAATTACGGACAAAAAAAAATCAAATTAGAGAGATAGATACTGAAACAACTGATTGAGGATATAACTTTTTTACCACACATTATTTTTTTTTATTTATTGATTTTTTTTTGCTAAAATAAAAAGATAGACATCGGGGGAAAAAACATCGAACTCAAAACCATTTTTAAAAATAGTGGCTGTTAATCATCGGTGGCAACAATAGACAACTTTTTTTTAGTGAGATACATACTGCAGCTACTGTTTCACGACGTGAATGTCAGAATAAGAATATTGCACTCAACTTTTTTTTGCTGAAATGTAAAACATCAATAACAAAAAACAATGTTTTAACAAAAATATCGATAATTCCAAATCATCAATATCGATGTCGCATCGTGATCCAATTTGTGGTATGTTTCACACTATTCAATTCCAAGGATTCATAACGTTTATGCTAACAATAGTATGAATGAAATAAGATAACATAACTCTACGTATATAAACGAACGTAATGAAAACTTAGCGACAATCTCACACAGATATAAAAAAAGTTTTTAAAAAATCGCAAGGAAAAATAAAACATTTGTTAGCATTAAGATTTCAAAAGTATTTACGCCTCGCCAAAGTCAAAGTTTATTTCGTGAGGTCATTTTATAAGTTTTAAAGAATCCCACTAAGGAGATAAAATTCCTTATGGCGAGGAAAACGAAAACCATTGAAAACTGACATAAAGTCTCGGCGAGAATTGCTTATATTTTTATTTCTGGAAGGTATTCTCTTCAAAAATGAAATTCGTGACAAGACTCCTTTTGAATTTCTCCTTCCTCGTTCCTTTGTTGGGCTTAGTGCTTCTCCAGAGTTTTATGTAACCCTCTGTATTGTTATGGAGAATTTATGTGCCTCCTTTTAGATGCTCGTATTACTTAGATACATTCTAGCATGTATTGTAGGCATTCATTTATGCTCAGTATTGTTTTTCTGGTCGCACTCGTAAAACTTTGTCCTTTGTAGAAGTAATAGTAAACGGATTACTTGTAAATAATATTCATAATATTGTTCAGGATATGTATATCTGCTTGTCTTTGCGAACGAATTTCATGGAGAAACGCAGGAAAAATATTGTGCTAGATTATCTTGTATTAATACTTTTTTCTTGCATAATTTTAAGTCATTTGAAAAATTGTGATGTCGCAGTAGTTTGATAACATTCTTCATTGTAATAATACTTTCATAGAAAACTCAAAGTAGTTATGAATTTAAATCTATAAAACTTATTTGAAACTAAGAGCTTTATTAGTGTGGTCAGTTTATTAGCACACTAAATAATAGTAGTGTATGATAATATAGTAGAAAAATAAAGTGTTGACTTTTGAAAGAGGACTTTCGGAGCTTAAGAGTGGAGGCAAAATTCAATCTTGAGAAAATAAAATTACACAAAACACATTTTAGAAATTTGGGTTGTAACGCTGGATCTCTCGAACTTACTAAAAAAATGCTTTGATGCTCATGTATTGGCCTATTTTCCTTCCTACTAATTTCTTCCTAAACGCCACACTGGATGAAAATTAGCTTATTCTTTTTCGTCACTTTAAAATTTTATAGAACAGCTATTGTGCAAAATTAGTTTAAGTGCGTAAATATCAAAGTTTGCTCGAAGGTTCACCTATTTAGCACAGTACGTAGTTCCATTCTTACCTTAGATACAATTTCATCATTGTAGTTTAAAATTTTTCTCTGTATCTCGTATTTACCTTTTTATGGTTGTGTAGAAAAATGAATGAAAAACCATTTTTAAAAGAATGATGCTTTATAGTTAGTAGTCGTCATCCAAAACTTGAGTACAAACTTCAAATATATTTGTGCAGAGATCTGCATAACCAAAAGATGGTGGAAAAAAATAGCGGAACCTATTTATAGACATAGGTTCCTAGGGGGTGTCATACTATTTTTTCTTCTAGTATTGTCTTAAAATTGTATAACGAAGATATTGTCATTATGAATAGAGTGGGGACACATTTTTAAGACTAAAATTGTTGAAAGAGGCGTAGAGGTGTTTAGTTGTTATTGCTTTGTTTTAATTATTATTTTAGACGAATTGAACACAAGAAAAGTGGTAGTAATACAAAACATACACATCATCTACTTAGCTGGAAAAAACTATTTATTTTCAAACCATGAATTCTGCATGTAAATAAAGATTGACAAAATCACACATGAGAGGATAGTAAATTATTACACCAAATATGCTACATGAGAAAAAAGCTATATTAGTATAAGAATTAAAAGCAATGGTATAAAAGGGTGACAAGAGAAATAAAACTAGAATTCCAACAAGGCAAGATTCAGAGGAATAAGAATTGATAGTAGGCCATAAACTTAGTGCGAAAATGTAGAAATATATTTTTCATTTCCATTGAAACACTGAAAACAAAATTCGTGACGAGAATATTTCATCATTTTCTTTATTTTTACAACTTTCTCTTCTCCTTTATTTTTTATGATTCGGAAGCAATTTTGCATGCATGATGCGTTGTTGGCGAGATTTTATCGCATCTTCTTACTTTAATATGCTGCACGATATTCAACATTCTTCTTGCGACTGTTTTTTTCCTAATACAGTAACATGTGCTTTCGTTTATTTGATTTTTTGTTTGTGTTAGGTGAGCATTAAACTAGCTTAAACTACCTAATAACGCTGAAGTACTTATGCGTGGATCTGAGAAAAATATTCAGTATTATGTGGCAGATTGAAGGGTTTAGATAAGAATTTTTTTTACACTTTAAAGTAGAGTAGATAGACCAGTGAATAACACTTACAGGGTAATTTCATTTTAACATTTATAACAACTAAATATTATGCCGGCCACCTTGTCTAGTGGTCAGAGCAGTCTGCCACGGATGGTGTGCCCCCGGGTTCGAGTCCCGGTTTGGGCATGGATGTGCTCTCTCTCTCCTGTCCTTGTCCTTTCTCTGTGTGAATGTGTTGTTGTGAAAGGTTGCCTACCCTATAAACGGGTACCTATGGCATGTGTGTACTGTGGAAGTCGGACTTCACACCAAATTAAGGTACAGTTGGAAAAGTGAAGCAGCGCACCCCAAATTGCCAGCCTGGCTGGCACACGACAAAAAAAAAAAAAAAAAACTAAATATTATACCAATTGGCACATAAAATTAAAACTTTTTAATGGAATCATGTATCTGAAGGTTTAAGTGAACAAACATGATGTGATTTTTTTTTTAATTTCTAGAAAAAACTTTTTAAAAAAATGTTATTTTTTAGCGGATTTTTCTCAACAGGTTAAACGGGTTCATATTCCTAGTTAACAACCATTATGTGACTAAGAGAACATGATACTGATGGACTTATCACCTTCATCCATGGTAAAAAGTAAGCTTCAAAAATTGTCACATATCACCTTTATCCACTTGCCCTTCAATTATTCTCTCAAAATTAAGATTTTTAGTTCTGCTTCAGCTTTTTATAGGGGGAGGTTGGGGGGGGGGCGATTAAGAAAAAAATAAAACTTTGTTTTTTTATCCTTTATTTGACCATAAATTTAAAATATTATCTCATAACTCATTGCCGGCCTAGAAGAGTTCAGTGGCAGTCTTATTTTTATTTCTAAGCATTTGGATGCTACGAAGATTTCAGTGATTTTAGAAAGCAACGAAAATAGCTATTGCTCTCTTCAGGAAGCCGCGTGACAAGTATTACACTTAAAAATTATTTTCAAAAAATACTCTAACCAGTGTAGAAATGCATTATTAGGAAATTAAGTTACATTCTCATTAAGATTGTTAAATGTGTCAAATTAAACATGCATCATGCAGATGGCGCTGTGAACAATTCATAGCTCAAGTGACGGTATAAATTATAACGTTTAAAACAAGAATTTTCATGTACGATATTTTTTAACCTAATGTATTGTGCCTAAATAATTTCAATAAAGGTCAAAAAAGAAATTTAAAAGAAAAAAGAACCAACAGAAAGGTTTTTTTTTTTATTTTGCGTCATTATTTTATGAATTTTCATCCACATTTTCACAGATAAAAAAGTTGAAATTGAGAAGTATTTCCTTTTAAAGTTGCACTTAAGAATTATAATTAAGAATTAGTCGCAAAACATTCTGAAAATCTTGCAAGGTTAGTTTTTAATGATGACTAATTTTATGTATGGAAATACTTTGGAAAGGAGCTTTAAAAAGCCCAAATAGCTCAGTTACACCAAAAATACTAATAATAACAGTTTTATGTGAAATTTCCTCATTCAAACAAACTATTAGTGGAATTTTTAAATCCCCGACCAATTTTCACTCGGCTCTCCGGACAACCATTTGTTCAAATAAATCAAGAATCCGCTACGGTTCCCATTAGCCTTACTAAGAAGAGGGAACATTGAAATGCATTGAATAAGAACACATAATAGCAAAATCGATGAAGCAAAGGATTCTGCTAGTTTCAAAGTGATAGCACGCCTGGGACAAGTAATCTAGGAATTTGATGAGTTTTTCGGAATGAAAAGTATTTCGTAGTTTGAAAAAAGTACACGAAGTCTCTTTTGACTTTCAGCTTTAAATAAAGGCGGAAGGTTGTTTTCATGTTGGCACTTTTTCAGAACACGTCGTTTTTCGGATAGAAGGTATTTTGAACTTTAATTTAATTCTAATCCTTTTTCTGCTATAAAATAGTACGAAAAGTAGTTGCAGAAGAAGTAATAAAAACTTAGTTTTTTGCTGAAATACCCACATTCAGTGTAATACTAAGGAGAGCCAACATACCATAAGGTCATTCCACAAAAAAATCTACACTTGCACATATTGTATTCGTAATATTTGTAAAATTTTCAACTGATTTGTGGTATTATTTGTATGAAAAGTAAATGATCAATTTCAGATTTTTCATGATTAAGTTTTAGCACCAACCGCACAAAACTTTGGTACATTATAAAATATATGTCAGTTCATGTGAACAAAAATAAAGTACTTCTGATG
Source organism: Uloborus plumipes (assembly GCA_038373865.1). NCBI lineage: Eukaryota > Metazoa > Arthropoda > Arachnida > Araneae > Uloboridae > Uloborus > Uloborus plumipes. The sequence continues at coordinate 21,100 of JAXGGA010009464.1, forward strand.
CAAACAAAAGTTTTTAAGAACATCTTAACGTAAAAACTCAGAAATAAATAATTACAAAAATTAATTTAAACTGGATGAATGGCTATTCTGCAGCCCAACTATGTTTTCCAGGGACTTAAGTGATTAATTTCTCAACTCGACTATACTTAAAACTATATTTTGCACTAGAAATACACAAAGCAAACAGAGCTATGCAGATAACTTTTTACTGGTTGCAACTATTTTTGCATTTTAACTAGATTCCCTCTCTTAAGAGTCCAACTTTTCAGAGTGTTCCCTGAGATAAATTGCTCTTACATAAACTCCAGACAGCTTAGTCTTATTTTTGAATGACTATCACTTTACCAGATGGCTTACTCCATCCACTGGGAATAGTTAAAGGTTTTGTAGGCGATCGAACTGCATACGAGATCGATACCTGAATAGTCCTATACGTCCCGAAATTGTTCGGAGTTTCTTTTCTATTTTGTTTTATCTACTTTCGTAAAGAATATCAAGGCTTTTCTCGTAAAAGGTCCAACGAATAAGTGCTCAAAACCTTTACCTAAGCTAAAAACAAAAATGCCGGATAGATTACGCTGTTTTCTGTTTTTTATGGTAAATTTAATTTAGAAAAGGAAATCTCTACTACGTACTTGTCGCTAAAAATAACAAAAGATGTTTCAATTCATATATTGATCCTTGAGTATGTCTTATTTTGCTCATTTTATTAATGTTCTATACATTTTAAGATACAGTACGCATGATATGGAATTGCACTTGTATTTTTTAGAACTATATGAATAGCACCCTATATTATTTTTAACTAAATTACCTGTTTTAATCTTATAAAGTAGTAAAAACGTAGATTTTCAGTATTTATACCCAATAAGTTGCCTATTTTAATGATTTGAAGAATGTTTTGCGTACTTGTCAAACTTTAGAATCATTTTAATGCAACGTAAATAATATAGTTTAGATAGTATTTTTAAAATAGTAGTAAATTTTCTTCGGCCGTTTTTAAATGATAGAAATTAAAAAACTGTCAAAATACAATTTCTAATAAATGGAAATATGCTTTAAAATAACCTACTTTTTGAATTAGAACGATGGCACACCTGACAACTAAAAGTCTGAGAACTATTTCCAAACATTTTATGAAGATTTAATATTAAGTATTTTATAATTACATTTTTTAGTCATTGGAGCAGTTTAACTTCAACTTGTTTAGCGTGTATTATTGTTAAATACGATTCTGAATGTAAATTACGCTATTATTTTAACTCTTTTTTTTTTGATAATATTGCTGTAGTGGACTAGATTCTGTGGGTAAAGATTGATGTAAATGATATATTGATGTATTTAAACTAGGATGTGTGTAACACACACTTCCTCGAACTTAACACTACTAGCACACATAATTTTGCAGGCATTGATGGATTTTATTTACTTTTGATGGATATATATTGAAATTTGTAAGCACAATTGTATGGGGAGAGTGAAAAATAAGAAAAGTTATATTTTTCAAATTAAACACATGTAGATGGATTATTTTCACGAAAATAATACACATCATATTTGATACTTTTAAATTTTTTAAATCGATTTTAATGATTACCAAAATTTTATTCTATATTTTATTGTGTATAATGAAGTTTAAATGGTTTTTACATGCGTAATATATAACGAGCTTAAATATATTATAACAAAAAATATTTTTCACATCCCAGCTTTAAATCAGTAGAAATTAAAATGCTATTTAACCTTATGCTTAAGTGGAATAATCATATAAAATATCAGTTAAATTATATATTTCACATAAGAATAATTATTACAGTGCACAAGTTGAAAAAATAAAATACTAATTCTTCTAAAAATGTTTATAGTTTAGGTCACAACCGTTTACACATGTCTTATATTATTAATTAGCACAGCCTTTTAAGAAAAAAGGTAAACAGTTACACTAAATCTAGTAACGCTTTTAAAAAATGTAAACAGTATAATGACACTTTGTTAGAGTCACTTTAAATTATACCGTCGACAAATAAGGAAAGTATATTTTTGGTTTCTGATTGTTAAATATATATTTATGTGTATTGTTGACTTTTAAAACAGTTTTCTTTAATAAGAAAGTAAAATAAAAGTTTCGAAATTTTTGCTTGTCCTGTAAGTGCAACTTTATCTTATGATTATAAAAACTTTTTAAAGTTTATTTGTCAGCTGTTATTTACTTCGTAGTCAAAATGTTTTTAAACCCTTTATGAAATACTTACGTTCAAACCATTAATAGTTTTTGATACTGAAAAAAAAAACATGTTTTAAAATAAATAATTATTTTGTTGCAATTATTAAATTGGATGAAGAAATTTAAAGACGGACTTAAAAACAACTCATATACATAACAAAATTAGCTTATCAGGAATATATAAATATACCATTGTACCATAAAATGAAAGCAAATAAAACGACGGTAAAAGCATGGCGGATGGTCTTTACATCCATAAGCTCACATTTTGTGCATTAAAAGGAGTTCCTTGTAACGCTGAAACACAAGTCTGTAGTCTTCCTGCTCATTTGTGCTTTTAACTTGGTTTTATTAGCTTTCATAACTTATCAGAGTGGTAAGAAATAAGCTATCTAATTATAATGCTGCACTTTAGTTAGAAAAACATATTTAATATATTGTATTTTCTTAAGATTTTAGTTCAATTAAAAAAGGGAATACGAAAGTAAATTTAATACTCCGAAAGGGGGTTTAAAATTTATTCATGTAATTGACATGTTTAAGAAATTGGCAAGCCATTTATTAGAAGATTACTTTAAATCGTCATTAAAGCAAATATTTTCTTTCAAAATATTATTCAAATCAAAACTTGCGCGCTTCCAGTACAAAATTCTCCAAAAGCTTAGACAAATGGAGTTTTAATTATGCGATCTTTAAAAGTAATTAAGTAGTTTACGAATAAAAAGGATGGCGCTGTAGCTTCTAAGCATGAAATTGCAGAATTATTGAAACGAAGTACATTTCTCGAGTGTGCTACTTTCAAAGATTAGGATAATTGCATGTTCAAAATGAAAATTAATGAATCCACTCTACCAGTTTCATAACACAACTCCTCAAATGATCCAGAAATGTGAATGATTCATTTTCGGATGTGAAATTTTGAAGTAAAGAGATTAATGCTCTGTTAATAAATTAAGCTTAAGTAGAAATTTTGTAATTTAGAAACGTCTATTTTGTTTATTGAAAAATATTTATTAAATCAAACTTTGGAACAATATTTACTTTTTCGTTAAAACCATCAGTTTAAAAATAAAATTTCTTCTTCACTCATTCGAAAATTTGTAGTATAGTATGTACTCATACAAAAATTAGCAGTAATGTCATTTTAAATATATATTGAATTATTATTTTGAATAAGTTAATTATTGCAATAAATGAACCCTATACATAAGCACTATGGAGAAAAACTTTGTAAACTAATGTTTAAATCATATCAATCTTAAAAAAAAATATTCCACAGAATTTCGTATGCTTGTTTCCAAAACGCAACATCTAATTTTTTATTATTTATTAAATAACGGCACTAAATTAAAAAATAAATTCTGGTTAAACGTTTTTATCATGCAGAGAGAAAAAAAACGCGGAAAATTTAGGTTTCGTTTTAGTAACCGCGAGTATGATTTCAAACTAAGCTTATAACCCGGTGTTGTCCGGGTGCTTATTAATACAACATAGCTCTAAAAATCTTTGTTTTTTGATTAATTCATGCTACAATGAAAGAGGTGAGCCTTACATTGATAGTTCAATGAAAACTGTAATCTTTGTTGTAAAATACTTCTATTTAAATGTGTTAAATTTTATCAATTTGTATGCTTAAAGGCTCATCCATATTACTCAATACATTCATATTTGAAAGAAAAAGGCCATTTTGAGACAAAAATTTGAGTTTTGAGCTTTTTGGATTTTTTAAAATTTTAAAACCCCACCTATGTGAATTCTAGTGTATCAAGGAATTTCTGTACCAAGTTTGATGAAAATTCGACGGAAACTATGGATTCGTATAAGAAACAAATGTAAAAATATACATACATACATCCATTTATATATATAAATAGATAGCTTTGCTGTTTGATCAGAATAAAACATTATAAAAATATAGGATACCGTTATGTAGATGTAAATTTCTCAAAACGCAAGAAAGATCTTCAGCACTAAGAGAGAAAATGACGCCTAGAATTCCAGTGAGAATTGAACCCGTTACCTCCGACACGACACTCAAAACAAAACTTTTATCTCAGAACCAAGGAGGCCTTATTTCAAATTTGTCTTAAAAATTGTGAATTGAACGTACCATTGGGAAAATTTTAACCCTTCGACTTGGATTGATATGATTAGTGATACTTCTGGTTTGAAGATTGTTTAAAAAACTACCGGTCCGTGAATCATTTTTAAAATGAAAGGAAATTAGTTCAGTTCCATTTACATTGTAAGAAATAAATGTTGTTTTTATAGTATAATGCAGCATATTTTACAATAATAAACTGTAAAAATGCTAATTTTACAGTATTAAACTGTAAAGTTGCTAATTTTGCAGCGATAAACTGTAAAATTGCTAATGTTACAGCGATAAACTGCAAAATTGATAATTTTACAGCGATAAACTGGAACCTCTGCTGCCAGTATTACACTGTTGTTTTTACAGTACAATACAGCTAGATCTTACGACAATAAACTAAAATTTCTAACTTTACAGTAAGAAACTAAAATTGCTCGTTTTACAGTTTATTACCGTGCATTTTACGGTTTTAAATGGAACCTCGGCTACCAGTATTACACTAAAAACAACGGCTAATTTTTTGCATTGACTAACACTGTTTTTGATGAAATAATCAACCTGGACAGCCTCATCTCTAAGTCCTCTGTAATGAATAGACAACAACGCCCAGTCAGTGCATACTTCAGTTATTGAAGTATGTAACTTTTTAGATATTTTTACTGGTTTATGTTAAATCATATCGTAATAAATATAATATATTCGCGGGATACAGTTTAAATGAAAATATACTTCAAAAGTTTATATGAAAATATCATAGGTGATGCCACGTTTACATTATCAGCAATAATATCTTTAAGCAAATTTTAAATACCCGAATCAGAATTAAAATGCGACGAATTAAAAAACGATCAGTTGTAACCATTCTTCACAAGAGAGACAAATATGGGGTAAAATCAATTTAAGAACTTATCAGCATAGTCTTTTTCCAAGAACAAGACAGCAAACAGAATTTTTTGGACATTCTTTCGTGACGCAGCCATGAAAAATTTGGAATTAATACGCTTAAACCATTTAACTTTGATTAAAAAAGAAAATAAATAGATTTTATAATTATCAGAAAATAAAACTTTAATAAATGAAAAAAAAGCCTTGAAAATTTATAATTTTATGATTGGTACCAAAAAAAAAATCATTAAGTGTGTTATTTTTATAAATAACTTTAAAGCTCTTACGAGTGCAAAGATTAAAGACAAAAACAGTTTCGTTGTCTTTGCACGTCATTGAATATCTTACAGATGAGAAATGTTTCTGCAGTTTAGCGGTTCATTATCGTCACATCAAGAAAGTCGCAGGTGTAATGTAAATATGAATCATTTTTAGAGCAAATAAAATTAATGATTATTTTTTAAATAAAATAAATGAAAATATGATTCAGTAATTTAGCGGTTTATTATATTTGAATAAACTCTTCTCTGTGATGCAAATGTGAACCCTTTTGAGAGCAAATAAAATTAATGAAACTTTGCGGGAAATCATCTTTAACCAATCAAGTATTTGTATAAAACACGTTTGAACCATTTAACTTGGATTTCCAAAAATAAACTTTAATAAATAAAAAATGTTCTCGAAATACAAAAGGTCATGTTTTGTAACGAAAAACTCATTAAATGTCTTTGTTTTATAAATAAATTTTCAGCTCTAAAGAACAAAAGTTAAAGACTAGAACAGTTTTTTTTTCACGTCACTGAGCATCTTACACAGACTAAATGTTTCGGTAATTCATCGGTTTATTATCGTCACATCAAGAAACTGTTCTGCGTAAATGTAAATGTGAACCATCTTGAGAGCAAGTAAAATTGATGAAACTTCGAGGTAAATCATCTTCAACCAATCAATTACTTGAATTAAAGACGTTCAAACCATTTAAGTTAGATTTAAAAACGAATAAATATATTTTAAAATTATCATAAAATAATATATTAATAAATAAAAACAGTTTTTAAAATAAATGTCATGTTTTGTAACGAAAAACTCTTATAACTTTTGAGCTCCAAAGAACAAAAGTTAGTCTAAAAGAGTTTCGATTTCTTACGTCATTTAACATCTCATACACAGGCTAAATGTCTCGGTAATTTAGCGGTTTATTATCGCAACATCAAGAAAGTACTCTGTAAATGTAAATGTGAACCTTTTTGAGAGCAAATAAAATTAATGAAACTTCACGTTAAATCATCTTCAGAGCGGCAATGGAGAAAATCTTTTAAAAATAATTGACTCCACGTCAACAAGAAGCATAAAAACAAAACCAGCGACTAAAATCCTATGCAAACTAAACAGCATTCAAAAACTTATCAGTGAAGGAAAGATTAGGAATCGGAGGGAAAAAGCCTTTCACAGAATTGAAACATTTTCATTCAATCCAAATTTAATCAAAAACGATCTTTAGCAAACACTCTGGGCTTCAGAACTATTTGCAGTTTCTCCCAAGACTACCATCTGCTCAATCAAATAAATCAGGCCCTTCCCATTCACAAAAGTCTCTCTCAGCCCTTTTAGAAAGGGACCACAAATTGAAATGCATTGGAATACGAACATTTTATCGCAAAATCGATGGGACACCAAATTTAGTTTTTACTAAATTTATAGCGCATGTGGGGAAAATAAACGATGTATTAGATGAGGTTTCCTAACTGAAAATGCGTTCCCGCTTGCTAAGTGGCTCCCCAAAGAGGGTTTTTTATCGCGCAATTAATGAGGGAACTTTTATCCAATTTTTCTCGTTTCATTTTCAATAAACGTTAACAAGTATAGATTGTTTTATTTGAATATTTTTATGACCAATGAGGGTATTATTGCCATATGGTTTGATTTTTACTTTAAAATGGTAATTGTTTTGCATATTATGTGTTTTACATTTTTGAAATTACTCTGATTTATAAATAATGTAATTCCACAATACTTCATAAGGAATGCTTTTGAGTTTAAAAACAATAGTGTTTGAACTTTACTGCTACTACTACTACTACTGTGGACTTCTTCAAAAACTTCATCTATAATACTTACAGCTTCTGCCGAATAGAGTTATAAAATGTATTAAAAGAAGTAATGTATCATATTTCTTGAAGCAAACATTTTTTTTCAATTTCTTGATTAATTATGGCTTTCCCTTTTAGAGCTATGTTATTTATATGAAATAATTCAAAAAAGAGTAGAACATAAGTCACCCCTCCCTTTTTTTCACTATATCAAGTAGCAAATCTAACAATCAAGTGTAAGAAAACCTGTTACTGAACTCTACAATAGAGACATATGATTTTACGTATTTTACCAATACATTTTTTATTATTAACAAAAGTATCATCCACGATTGCTCGTATTCATTCGTCATCAACGTTTGACTCAAACTCTCATCGTACTTAAAAAGTACTTTACTCCTTTTTCTCTTTTTATGAGGAATTAGTCAAAATAGCATTTCATTAAGCAAAAGCAATTTTTAGCAATAGACTTGCTGTTTTCTCTTCTAAGACTTTCAATCTTGTGATAGGTTTATATTAGAGTTAGACCTAGCACTAGCTTCTGGTAATTTGAGTTTTTAACCGAAAGATTGTCTTCTTTTACAACGTATTTTCCTTAATTATTTTTCTTTAACGAGGGATTTTTTCTCTTTTCTCTTTACTAAAGACATTGGTTTAGTGTATTATTAAAGCAAAGGTGAAAGTTTATTGAATTTACTAGTTCTAGATGAGAATCAGATTATTATTTTTTAGATGCTCTAAAACAGAGTACCGTGAATCAGTATTATCCTCCTGGATTAGTGGGGTCACCCTGATTTGACAAAATTTCTGTTACAATTGTTGTAAAATCGTGCCTAGGATATTTTTGTAAAGGAAAATTAAGCCGATGTTTGCTTGTAAATATATACCATCATTGGGAGTATACTTCAACATCCTGTAGAGAATAATATATAAACATCTGGTAGTCCGAAAACGTATCTTTGAAAAAAAAAATTTAAGTTCGAATAGTTAAGCCAAACTTTCCAACTTAAATGCATTTTGTTTTATAAACTAATAATAAAAATTATATGACATAGTAAGTAGTAAAAGTATAACAATACTTGAAAGTAAACCTATTTAGAGAAAAAATGATTAATTATGCAAAAAAAAGAGAGTTATCAATGAATATTGCTACGTTCTAACTTCAAAAACATTAATACTAATTTCATTAGTTTGTCAGTAGTACGGTATTTTAACTTCCTCGACACGAACTTTTGTTAAAAAAAGGTTGTGTATATTTCTTCGTTAAAGCAATCCTTTTCTACATACAAAAGTTCGATTACTTGTATCCCTCTCTTTATGGTAAATTTTATTTTTAGAAAATTTCAAGTATTATAACTCCTTTGGCCTAGATTTCTTCTAGAATTTATGTATAGGTCATAGTTAAAGCTCAATATTACTAAATATTTGAAAACAAAACTAAACCGAAATCATAAAATGAAAGTGTGCTTTTGCTTAAATGTATTCCTATATAAATATACAGGGTGTCCACTCCAATCGTGGACCAATAGCTAATTTCTAAACCGTTAGAGATAAGCATATAGTTTATTTAGGAAAAAATCTCCAAATTATGAAAGGAATTTTGGGTCTATTCAATGTTTTTCAAAAAATCAAATTTTGAAAGAGTTACGAAATTAAAATTTTTATACAGCCCCCCAGTCCTATCAATCATATTTAGTAAAACATTCTTGACACTGTAACGTTTAAAACTAAAAAAAAATCACTCTTCTACCACAAAAATTGACCGAGTTATGACGTTTTGAAAAATCAAGATTTTGAAGGATTTCGCATACGGTCCCTTGAACGATCTCTCGATGACGTCATGAAACAATGCAAAATCTTGATTTTTCAAAACGTCATAACTCGGTCAATTTTTGTGGTAGAAGAGTGATTTTTTTTTAGTTTTAAACGTTACAGTGTCAAGAATGTTTTACTAAATATGACTGATAGGACTGGGGGGCTGTATAAAAATTTAAATTTCGTAACTCTTTCAAAATTTGATTTTTTGAAAAACATTGAATAGACCCAAAATTCCTTTCATAATTTTGAGATTTTTTCCTAAATAAACTATATGCTTATCTCTAACGGTTTAGAAGTTAGCTATTGGTCCACGATTGGAGTGGACACCCTGTATATTACACAATAAGTAAAATATGAATAAACCATTGTTAGATTAAAACAATAAAAATATCTAACAAATTGAAAAAAAAAATTACGTAATGTATTTAAGACAATAAAATCTACATACAATTTTCCATATCGCTGAAATTATTTTTAGAAAAATGCTAAAAATGTCGAAAACTAAACTGCTAAAAATGTCGAAAACTAAACTAAACTGAAATCATACAACGTCAAAAAATTTAGTGTAAAACTTACAGTTGAGATCCAAAGACACTGAATTTGATGTCGGAACTGTTAGATTATTGTTGCTCGCTTGGCAGGCGAGAAAAGCCATCAAATCGTTTCTTCGAAGACGCGTCAGTGTCATCTCGTTTCTGACATATCCTTGAGTGGTGATAAAGAAAGTGTCATCCAGAAGAATTGAGTCTCGCCACCATGTCACAGCAGGGGAAGGAGATCCTAAAACGCAAAAAAATCCTTTAAAAGCCGCTCAACAATGATTGATCTCTTTTAAATTGGCACTTACCAAAGTATTTTTCTATTTAATAAGTATGTTTACTTTGAAAGTGATAATTTGTATTTTTTTTTCCAATGAGTGAATAGGAAAAAAATAAATTTGTGCTTTTGATAAAATAAAAATAATAAATCACAGAAGAATGAATTCCATTAATAACTACTTGAAACTATATAAAAACATATAACTTAGATGCTACATTTCAAAAAGTAAGTTTTATTCATACATGCTGTGTGGTGCTATTTAGGTCATATGAGACTAATTGTTTTAAGCAAAAAATTATTTAAGTCGTTAGAAAAAACAAAGCAGAACAATTGTTTGTTTGACAGTAATTAAACAGGGATCCATTGTGTCCCCCCCCCCCCAGTGATGAAAATAGGCTTAAGAATTTACCCTTGAAGCATCCTTTAAGGATCTATTCTTTTACCACTTTTAATTACCCAAGTAATCTAAACGCTATGCCATATAATTTAGCATTTTTAAATGGGGAGTTGCCTTGAAAGTGATAAAAAAATTGTGTCATTTTGTTTATTAAAATTACTCATTTAAAATATTTTAAGGATTGTAACATAGTACTTATTGAATCTAATATAATAGTATATAGCTTTATCGTTTTTTTAATGGTGATTAAAAAATAATGCAGTTTTTGTAAGCAGCTCGTGATTAACTTATTGAGAGAAACGGGCGCTAGAGGCGTAGGCTCCATGACTCTGCGGTAGAAGAGTTGCTTCATAAGCAGGAGATTGTGGGCTTAATTACCCATGTGCCCTGGATATTATTACCTTCTTTTTGCCTTGAAAATGCCTTTTTAGTAACCTTAAATGCAAATGAAATAAGATAATGTCTAACCTCTCGAGCCCACCTAGTTTTTCCCTATTATTTACTAAAGATACGTCACCAAACAGCAATGGGAGTTAGAAAATGTTTAGCAGTATATCGTGTTGGTAATTCCTACATGGTACATGAATACACGATGGTAACGCGGATACTCTTTCCCGTTTCAAATTTAGATTCTGCACGGTTAAAGTCATTTGTGTACGAAAAGATTACTACAATCAGAGTATTTTATGTATGCCAATTCAGTTTTAAACCAAACTTAAAATTTTCCATTTGATGGGAAATCCATCTAATAAATCATGTACGTGAGCAAAAAAAAATCTATATATGCTATCAAACTTGAAACAAAACAAGTTAGAAAATATTTACTTGTGAATTTTTCCAGCAAGGGATTTCTTTGTTATTTTAAATCCTTTAGAGACGATAATAACCTAAACTGGCAGTTATGCTTCTAAAGTTGTTACACTTCACGAAATAAATCAAAATCAACTTAAAATTAATGAGTAAAAGCCTCCATTCATTAAAGTTGTTTGTATGCCGGACACCTTGATATATACGTTGCCTCCTTGTGAAGCTCAAGCCTTTTTCTCATGGGCCGAACGCGACCAGAAAATTAGCAGAATGCAAAACCAAAAGCACAAAACTTCTCAATTAAGTTTTCTATTCGCGGACGCAAGGCCTGAAATCTCTGAAAGAGTTAATTTCGCGAGGGAGGATACAGATTCCTGATCGTAACTCGGGTGAAAAATCGGGAAAGGGTTTTCTCAAGAGATGTTTTCAATTACGCGGATATCTCAATTATGGCGGAGCTACCATAAAAGGGGGAACGAGGAAAAGTTTAAAAGTCTTTCTGGGAAGTATAAGCTGTTTGTTTTCGTGTTGTTCTTAAGGCATGGGAGGGCTGTATTTCATGAAACGAATCGTTGAGAAATGATTTTTAGCATGTGCTCCTTAAGTTTGGAAATGTTAAAGTCGATTTGCAAGAAAGTTTCTCGGAATTGCCTTTCTTGTTACAGGAATTAATTTAATTGGATATTCCAATCCACATTAGATTCATGATTTGTTTAAACTTAAATATAAATCAAACGCTGAAACCAAGTACTATTATTAAATTAAAGAGTATTATAAGCAATGGTGTCCTTAATATTATCCTTATAAGGAATATTATTCTTAGGAATAGGTTTAAATAAAGGACATTTTCTTGGAAGATTCTTATACTTAATAAAAATACAGCGACATATTTTCAAGAAAAGGATTCAGTATTGCAAACAAAAAGTAATTTTAAAAATGCAATAAAATCTAAATAAACCGCAAATACCAGTATAACGAAATGTCCGTTTCAGAAAAATAAACATTTATGCAACTTTAATTTCCATTTAATTGTTGAAAGTCCATTGCAATACAGCAGTACAACATGTGCTCCTTGGATCTGTTCTCAAGACACAGTAATAAAATTATGATCCATCTGACCATTCAAATTTTATATTTTTTCAGCAGACAAATTAACATTCATTTCTTAGCCACAGTGATGCATGCGTTGCTTTTCCCACTGAAATTTGTCTTATTTGAGCCGCTTTTCGAAAAAGGCTCAAGATCATTTTTTTAATGTACTTCGATCCGGTTTTCACCTACTCATGCTGTCAGGTGCTGTTTTTTTAACTAGGTTGAAGTTTTGCAAAGTTAAGGGACTGATTGAAGTTCGAAACGCTTTTCAATTCTGTAGCCTTACATTTTTTTTAAACCTTTTTGATAGATACGTGAGTAAAAATTTGATCTCTTGAAGTAAATCACTATGCACTACCACACTAGGACCGATTTAAAAGGCACAAAATTAGCATGGTGGACTCATTAGCAAATTTCAGCTTTAAAACTTTCTCATCCTTTTTTTCAGATTTTGGGCTTTTAATAATTTATTGGGAAATCTCTGCACTTTGCAGTCCAAGAAAAAGTGCCGCCCCCGTCTTCCATAATTTACGTTTTAAGAAAAATTTGCATAAAATCTAACTTGAGCATAAACTTTGGTGACAACAAAAAAAAAAGGTGTTTTGTAATTTCTGATGATCGTTTTAGCTACATTTTTCAAAATTTCAAACACCTTTTTGGGATTGTAATGTCTATTTATGGTAGAAATTTGAAAGCATTCCGCCGAATGATTTTCTTTTGATTGAAGCATTTGCACTGTGCTTAATCTTTTGCCACGTATTATATAAGTCAATTTCTTTCTAACTAAATAATTAATTTTTATTTGTTTGATTTGGATAATAACTCTTCCGACAGCTTTGAATCCACTATTGTTTGCTATTTTATTTTACTACCTTAAATTTCTACAACCATTTTAATTAACTATTTCTTGCAAGTTTTGGAAAGTAAGAATTTACACGACAGCAAAAACTAATTCAAAAACGCGCAAAGATTTTAAATTAAAATAATTTGAATATTTTTGAACCCGTGCTTATAGAAATACTGTATTTATTTCATTTAAAAAAAAAAACATTTCTAATCTCAGTGAAAGATTGTGCTATGCTTCAATACTTTCTTCGGTTTGAAAAGTGTTAATGGACTAAAATTTGGTATCGATTTTTAAATTGAAATATATATCGTGAAAACCAGAATTTCATATCTAATTTTACGGTCATTAGTTTTTACTCCATTTACAAGAAAAGATCCGCGATTTATATTTTATAAGCATATTAAATTTAAGCATATTAATTATTAAAGTTTTTGTATTGATAGATGTTTACGTTTTTCCGCTTATAAACAAGATTCTAGTTCAGTTTTAAAACTAAATGTACTAGTAATTTTCAAATTCATAAGATACATTTTATAGAACTTCATATACTATGTAGTATGTATGTGAAAGAGTTTTCTGTCATTAACAAAAGGCGGTAGGGAGTTTTAAAACATTGCCTTGTATTTTACGCGAAGACTCCAATTATAAATGTGGAAAATGAAATTGTACTAAATAAATGAGATACATGTTGCCTATGGCGTTTATTCTCATCACTATGAAGGTAAGTTATCTCAGTTTAAATAAATTTGCAGTAAACAATTGCTTTTTTAAACAAATAAAAAACAATGTTTGAAAGGTAGCCTTTAGCTCAACATAGAATTACATAGTTGTGCTATACTATTGCTCAATAAAGCTAATCTATGATATGCGGTTAGCAGACCACAGCTCGTGATTTCAATGCAACTCTTTACATAGAGATTTGTAGCTCGTCAAACTTCTCCCTTTGTGTATTTTGCAATAGTATTTGCAGTGAGATGAGGAAGACATTTGGATCGGATTTGTACACGTGTACGAAGGATTTACTAGAGAATACTCAAAAATGTTCTTTTCTACGTGTTTTTACAAGTAAAACAAAGTGTCAAATATTATTAGGTATCAAGTGACATTATTGAAAGAGGCACATTGTTGTAGAAGTCTACTATGTTCGTGTTAAAGTTGAAAAGGAACAGAATCTTAGCAAATAAAGCGCATTTTTATTTTTCATTTAGTTATTAATTTTTTGACATGAAGTACTTTAGTACGAAATCAGTAATACTAAAGAGTAATGAACAACTGCACTGTAAAAAAATATTTTTACGGTATAATACAGCTAATTTTAAATTAATAAACAGTAAAAATCGCCAATTGTACAGTAATAAACTGCAAAATTGCTAATTTTACATAAATGAACTGTAAAATTGCTGGTTTACAGTAAAAAACTAATTTTGCGAATTACTGTGTATTTTACAGTTTTAAAGTGGAACCTCTGCTGCCAGTATTATACTGCTCTGTTTAGAGTATAATACAGTATAATTTTGTGGTAATAAACTGTAAAACTGTGGTAATAAACTGTAAAATTGCTGCTTTACAGTAATAAACTAAAATCTCCGATTTTACAGTTTATTTAAGTGCATTTTACAATTTCAAACTGAAACCTCTGATGCCAGTATTATACTATAAAAAAAAGTTTTTCTTTTTTTGCTGTGTGGTTTTAAACATCTGGCATGATTTAAAAAAATAATAAATATAATAAAAATAACACTAAATACTGATCCATTTGCAGTCCTTGGCTGTATTTATCCATTAAATAAATGATCCATAAATAAATGATTAAAGTGTGAAGCAACTTTGCAAATACATAACAATTTGAATCGCAATCACCTGAAATCGAAAACTGCTGTATTTAAGTATTTAACGGCAAATCATATTCACTGTTCTATGTGTTAAATAAAAAAACCGCATGAAATTTCTCACCCGTTTTAATATTCATACCGTGCCTGCCATCTTGACTAGATGGATATCTGTAAAAGTATTTTGGCGTTGCAAATGAAGTGGTTAAAATACTCAACTTAAAGCATTATGGTGTTTGGACATTAATTACTTTTTCTTGCAATGATTCTTATTGGGAAACAAATATATGTAGTTGATAGTTTTCAGTTTTGAAAAATATTGAATTTAAATTTGCGTAATGCGCGTAATACCACTCATATTTGATAATGAGTCTTAATCGCAAATGTAACTAGGAAGAACTCCACCCTCGGGTAGACTGGCATCAACTAAAATATTTTGGCTTCAGTCAACTGCAACAGTAGGAAGGAATGAAAGATAAGAAATACATTTTAAGATAATATCAAACGAATTGTCCTCGCGGAATAGTTCCGTTTATTTCTTGCAACATCGGATGAAATCTCACGTCGTATGTTGTTTATACGGGCGGCCCAAATTATTAAAAACAAATTAATTAGTAGTTAGTTTCAGCTTTCTCAAAATTATTCAAGCATTTAAATTACGTAAGCTATAAAATACACACATCAGTAAAAGTTGTGGAATTTGTGAAACTCAAAATCATTTTTTCTGAAGGAATCTTGCAGAATGGCTAATCAGCCTTTTACTGTGTCAAAGTCAGCAATATTTGGCGAATTTTTACCATATATCATTAATAAGTATGTTCTGCCCAGGATCTCTGATATTATCTTATAAGACCACAATTTTTTCCAGTAGCAGGAGGGGTAATTACATTAAAATTTAAACATACAAGGTAAAACGACCACATTTTTCCCACTTCCATGGGAGGTTTAACTTCTATATTAACGGGTTTTACACTATAGAATCTTTGACAGAAATGTCATTTATATAAGCTGAAGGTTAAAAGCAAACATTTTATATTATTTTTTATGTCAAACATTTTACGAAAAGAGAAAATTAGGAGCACGGTTATTTCTGTTTTTCCACATTTTTATAATGGTAAAAAATAAAAAAAATAAAAGAAAGCATTATTAAATGCACTTACCCCCTTCTGCTTCACAAATTAAAGTCACATTTGAGCCTTCATCTACTGGACCAACAGTTTCTTCTATTCTTTGTCCCCATTCATCCATTATAATCACTTCTCGGGGTGGCACTGTTAAAAAAAATGTTTTGTCAATTTTTCGGCGAATAATTTAAACATTGAAATAAACTTTGTATGAGTAATCGTAGTTTCTTACTTGTAACATGTGCAAAATTGGATATTAGGTTTCATAAAAATTTACCTCTTGAATTATCGACAATAAAATACCATTTTATTTCTAAAACAAACGATACAGCATACAAATATTTTAATGCTGTGTATGCGTATGTATGTGTGTGAAATGTAAGAAGACAATTCAAATAAGTGCACAAAACAATCAGAACATTTTTCCAGTGTTTGCACTAGATAAATAAAGTTATAGAAGTGTTTTCAAAAGTAAAATAATAATAATAAAAGCACATTATTTATTAACGGCAAAGAATAAAAGCATGGCAGAAATACATTTTTAAAGTTGCAAAGAAATCAAAGCTTAAAGTCAGAATTTGGGACAGATCAATTGTATTTATGTGCGAAAATACTTCAGTTATACGAAAAAGGGTCAGTCGTCATTCAAAAATAGTATACCGGTTCAAGGTTAAGAATTTGTTTTTGAGATAATTGATAAAAATATGCGGAAAAAACGTCAATCGTAATAAAATAGGTGAGGCATCAATCAGAAATAGTAGATTGGTCAAATATTAAGAATTTGTGTTAAAGAAAAATGATAAGAAAAAATGCAGAGTAAAATGAAAACTAGAGAAAAACTCAACAATTATTTAACACACTTCTGTGAGATTGTTTTGAATGTTTGTCTTACAAGACAATACTTATACGCAATGTTACGTTATTGTACGCAAAATTATACTTACCTTATGGTAGTCTTAAATAACAACCTGAGGAGTACTGTTTTAAAAATAATTTTATTACAGAACATTAGAATCCCATTATATTTTGTCCAAAAATAACTAATCATGGTCAGTTGAGGTGAAAGAAAACATGAGATAAATGGGAAATCTCTATTGTCAAGCTTACAGTGATTTAAGAAACGTTACCATTACTGAGTGACGACTAGATAACATAAAGAAATCATTTTGAAACTACCGCGCTGTGTAGGCATTGTAATTGTTCAAAGAAGGCACTCGTCAAAAGGTTTTTTATTTATTTATATTTTTAGGGCAATGTGTAATTTCAAACAGACAAAAAAAAGACCCCTCCCCCCCCCCCCAAAAAAAAAGAAAGAAAGAAAAAAGACGGTTAGTCTACTTTAAAATTATCAAGCACGCTAAGCTTCAAAATGAGGGGTAAAATGAAATTTAGTAAAGAAACAAGAAAATTCTTTTGTGTTAACAGAAAAACAGGCTAGAAAAATAATATATGATACGTTTTTTTTTCCGGTTACTCACAGAGAGTACAGCTATAAGCACAGAAATGTATTTCTCAGTTCGTTTAAAAAAAGAAAAGAATTTAATATTGAAATGTGATATATTGAAATGTGTTTACATTCATTCTTAATTGACCTAGTTACGAGTTAGTGGAATATATAGTACAGAAGTTGCTTAGCTACAATCAAATTGATGTACTTTAGAGAGTAGTGTAATGAGGTTGGTTGAGGAATTTGATATGGAATAAGTCATATAAATGATGGGGACTAAATTAATTAATCTATGTGCCATGCTTTATAGTCTTGATGTGCAGAAGAGTCTCACAAAAGACACTTGAATAAAATATTTTTAAGTAAAATGTTCTGCTTGTGAAATTACAGCAAAGTGGATTATGAGGAAATATCAAAAATCGATGTATATTAATACAAATAAATAAAGAAATAATTTCGCTCTGAAAAGTAAAACAAAAACAACGTTAAATAACGCGCAAAAAGGGAAAAAAATAATAAGTGTGTGTTTTTGGTTACAAGTAGCACATTTTCAATGCAACAATGCTAAAGTTTGTGGATGTAAAGACAACCGACAAAAGCAGCGAGACGGAACATTAAACTGCTTAAATAGTAAAAATAGATTATTAACCTAGCGAGCAAACAAGAAGCGATAAAAGTAGACTCATGTCGAAAAATCAATAGTTCAACCATGTTCAGGATTTTATCACAGGTATGCGGTAAAGTAAGTATAACCTCAATTTGAAGCAAAAGAAAGGATGAAAGCGTTAGATTGGTGGAAAAACATGGCCGATAAAGCTGAAACTGAAATGAAGTTCATGGAGCTGCGAATTGTAGAGAAAAAGAGAAAGATCAGAGTAAATGTTTTTTTTTTTTTTTTTTAAGTTGATTGAAAAATTTAAAAAAAAATAAATAAAAAATAGATAAATAAATAAATATCTTTCAAGTATCATATATAATATATATTGAATTTAACAAGCGGAAAAATTATAACAGATGAAATAGTCAAAATAGTTGTCAGTTACACTACTAAAAACCGTAGAAATTCAAAATAAAATTCGGAGAATCAAATAATACTTTAAATTGAAAAAAGAGGAACCAAAATAAGAATGAATAAGATTTAAGAAAGGTGAATGGGAGAGAAAAAAAAAGTTAATGAGAGCAAATCATTAAAATGGAAGACCAACTGTAGAAAAAGACGGAAATGCTTTAAGGTCGTTAACGATTTCTTAGAATATGTAAACATCAAACCAATTCAAGATTTGAAGAACTGAACTGTTTTAAATTTTTTATTGGAATATTTTTTGTTAGTCTTTTAATCAAAAAGATTGATTCAAATCTTAAGAGTGTGGAAAATTTCTAAATGTATTTCAGGGCGTTTTTTTTTTTTTTTTTAATCTCACATAGGGTATAACCAGGTTAGTTGATCAACGTTTTTTTTTTTTTTTTTTAAATCTTTTCATGATCTTCTGCACAGCGCTGTCAGTCAATTAATAGTAACTTTTTCTCGTCATGGCTCTTTATTTCAGCAAAAAGTAAATATTATTATGTTTTGTATTTTCAATATACCTTGAAAACGTATAGTATGTCACAACCTTTCGATTTAAGCATAACTTAGACTGTGAATAGCAATGGTTACTTTAGTTTTACAGTTGTTCAAGTCTTAGCTATACCGGTACGTCACGTCGCTTGCGTTTGTGCCTACCATGTTTGTTGCATCATGACAGATTGCTTTATACAGCATGTACAACAAGACACGTTCTTGCCTCTTAACCCATTGTATCCTTCCGTGTATATGCACTATAGGTGGCTCTACAAAATATTAAAACTTCTGTTCTTGAAAATGTTTCATATAACAAATGATAAGTTTACTTTCATTTTGTTATCACTTTCTCACATTAATGTTCTTATGTACGAAACATTTTGTTTTATTCACAGGCAAAATCTTTCACTCCAGTCTGGTTTATTTTCGTTATTGAGTGTATAAGAAAATAAGCATAATCATATTATAATCGGAATTAAATGACTAGATTTTAGGAGAGAAATGAAGAAGAATTTCAGAAAATGGTTTGGATTGTGTTAAGAATACATTGGATTTTTCATAATGCAGTGGTACAATAAAACCGTTTTCGCAACCTACCCGCATTTACCATTACACTGCATGATTTTTTATTTTTCTTAGAAAAAAATATATGTGTTTGTCAATGTAATAAGAAAACATGGAAAAATATTTAAAAAAAAATAACTCCAAATTTTCACCACTTTTTAATTAAAAATAGTTTTGTTGCCAAATGGCTACACCATGCATTCAACAGATAAAAATGATTTTAAATGATAGTCTTGAAATTAGTTTTTTTTTTGGAAAAAAATAGAGGAATTGAACATTTGGTGCTCTTGTAATCCTTTACATTTTGACATTTTACATCATTGTTTATTTGTACTGTGTTCTTTCCGATGATCAATTCTGTCAAATCTGATATCTTTTGGAGGCTCTCTCGCGCAAGCTTTCTTTTTTTTTTTTGGTTTGTAACTCTAGTTCCTCTGTAGCTAATGGTCTCCCTCTTTTTAATACGCTTTTATTAATTTCACATGTGGGTTTGTTTGTATGTATGTATGTATGTAACTCTGAATAAAAGATAAAATTTACGTTCTTTGCAAATATAAAAGTAATATATTTAATATTATTTTTAATACTAAAGGCTAAACTGTATTGCATGTTGATGTATTATAAGTGCATGTAAACTTAAGTGCGGATATTCAGTAGTTTTGAAAATCAGAGGGAAACCCGTGATGATCACAGCGCATTCCTATGTAAAAGCGTATTTTTTAGTTTTTTTCAAAACTATATTTTAAAATTATTAATGATTTTACTTGTCCGTGTAAGCACAACGTTTGTGCTAACTGAAATCTAAAATGAACACGTTTTGAAGGCTTTTCCCTATTGATTTTTTGTTTGTTCACTCTGTTGAACATCAACTAAGCATTGATAATTGCGAGGTCTAATAAACGGTAGAACAGCCGAAAGTACCACTTTTTGGTCCGCATGATTATTTTATACCTTGCAAAAAAGAGAAAGAAGCTAGCGCGAAACCTAAACAAAGCACATACTTCATTAACTACAGAGATGAATCGAAGTGTTCTCTGGATGCTTACTGCATAATGTTGCCAAATGGCTACAGACATGTATTATGTCCTAGATTTTTTCCAAATAATTATTTTGATGTAAAACCCATCTTAAACGAAAGATAAATGTTTATTTTATTCATATTATTTCTTTAAAAGACAAAGAAAAATATTTATTTGTAAAAAATAATTTCAAAACTAGGTAGTTTAAGGGATTTTAAAAACTATCCATATGGATTCATTCAAGAGCATATAACCGACCAGTGTTGCCATGTATGGAGGATAAATGGTGATAATTGCTTTAAATATACCTAGTACTTGCTTTTTATGCATTGAGTTGCTTTATGACTACATTCTGCTATTCATAAAGAGGACAAATTGTCCATGTATACAATTGGCAACACTATGCAGTGTAGGGTTAAGGTACTATACCTCTATTTTAATCAACCTTTGGTTTTAGATGCTTACTCCCAAGTTCAAAAAGAAGCAAAATGCGGCATAAAATGTTTAGCATTTGAAGCGAACATAAAAATTAAAAAAAATACACGATCATTTTTTTTTTGTGGCCTCCATTTCATTTCAATAATATTTGAGAAACAAAAATGTTAGTAAACAGTGTAGTAAGTGTTAGTATTAATGTAATTAGTATGATCAATATCTACCGAGGTATGAACCGCAGGATTTTGTGAGTCATAGCACTTTATTACCCTGGTCGATAAGAGCGTTTTCGAAGATGTATTTTTTTTAACTTTACAAGCTTGTGCAGCAAGCTTTTTACGTATCATTGTGAATAATTTTGTTTTATTTTTCAATTGCAATGGAAAGGAAAAATATATATTGCATTTTTATTGCTTCAAACATTTGTCCCGATCAGTGTTCTTCTAATAGAACTATACGTTTTCACCCGATTTTAAGCACAGACCCTCAGAATTTTGAGCTGGAGTACCTACTTAAATCTTGGTCATAAATATTTCAAATGCTGGGCTAGTACTGTTTTTCTAAGGATGTTTCCTCCCAATATAAACTTAAAGACTTGGGGGCCATATAAAAGCTAAATATCGTATTTTTTTCACTTTTCCTTTCTCTTGAAATATAGTGTACCTTAAAATATTTTATTGATTAATACAACTGTCCAGAAAACTATTTTATTTTATTTTCAAAATGACATATTTTACAATAAACCGTGTAATTAAGAACAAAGTTTAGTTTTACCGTTCTTTGAAATTGTATGTACGGCACTTTTCAATATTTCATTTCCCTAGCAAACCAAATTATCGCAATTCATGAAACTTTACCTAATATATTTCAACCTCAGGACCAAGAATTGGTGCTTTCGAATATTTACGAATTCAATTTCAGAACAACAACTGATGACCGTTGGCAAACTGCAGTTCCATCTGTTGCCATGTCAACAGAGGTAAGTCATTTAACAAGAACAATTACTGTAAGTTCGGTACTTCCGTTTGATGACTAAGCAAACAGAATCAGCGTTTCATTGTGGTCGGCATTCACATTGATTACAGCGAAATTGAATCCTTCCTAGTAAATTGCAGTTTAGTTTGCGCCCGAAAGTTACAGTTTTAGAAGATGTTCGCTGAAAAGGTGACGTGCATATATATTCTTAAAAAATTGTAAAAATAATTTCAAGCTGCTGTATGTATAAAAGGGCAATCTTTTTTTTCAAGGTGAAATTCTTCAAAAACAGAAAAAAAAAGAATAACCACATAACTTATAACCTAACTTTATAAAAATATGCTATTTATTAATTAATCCATTTGTGCGGATGTGACATTTTTAATCATACATTTTTTACTTTATTCTCTAAATTTTAAAATTTTGGCTTTTAATTTCCTATGTTCGAGTAATAGAAGTCATTATACAGGGTGTCCACTCCTATCGTGGACCAATAGCTAATTTCTAAACCGTTAGAGATAAGCATATAGTTCATTTAGGAAAAAATCTCCAAATTACGAAAGGAATTTCGGGTCTATTCAATGTTTTTTGAAAAATCAAATTTTGAAAGATTTACGAAATTTAAATTTTTATACAGCCCCCCAATCCTATCAACCATATTTAGTAAAACATTCTTGACACTGTAACGTTTAAAACTAAAAAAAAGTCACTGTTCTACGACAAAAATTGACCGAGTTATGACGTTTTGAAAAATCAAGATTTTGAAGGATTTCGCATACGGTCCCTTAAGCGATCTCTCGATGACGTCATGAAATAATGCAAAATCTTGATTTTTCAAAACGTCATAACTCGGTCAATTTTTGTGGTAGAACAGTAAGTTTTTTTTAGTTTTAAACGTTACAGTGTCAAGTATGTTTTACTAAATATGATTGATAGGACTGGGGGGCTGTATAAAAGTTTAAATTTCGTAACTCTTTCAAAATTTGATTTTTTGAAAAACATTGACCCGAAATTCCTTTCGTAATTTGGAGATTTTTTCCTAAATGAACTATATGCTTATCTCTAACGGTTTAGAAATTAGCTATTGGTCTACGATAGGAGTGGACGACACCCTGTATATCATACTAAGAAGCATCAACTTTCTATAAAAGTTTGAGCATTTAAACAGGAAGTTCTGTCAAGAAATAAACGACCTTATTTTCCTGTGTACCGACGTTGAAATTCAAGCATCTGACCAATATTTTCTTTGTTTTCTAAGACAGTAAATTATGTCAAACATATCTTTTTAGCAGTTAAAGCGGATTTCTCCCCCCCCCCAAAGCGGATTTCTACCCCCCCCCCCCCCCCCCAACGGATACTATAGCTGCAGAGCCGCAGTCGAGTCAAGCAGTCCAGGATTCGGCATCAGAATCGTGGAAACTAGGTGGAATCGAATGCTCTGAAGTTGTAATAGGAGTCAGTTATTTTCCCTATTCTGCGTTTTTTCCGTGACTGCGGAGCCAAAGATTCTGTGACGGATTCGGAGTCGAAGTGTGAAATTGGAGTCCGTAAAACAGATTATTTACAAAAAAAAAAAAAAAAAGAAAAACATACGTTTTCCATCAAAAAACCTGTCTTTTAGTCCAGAAACTACATTGGTTTTAAATTTCACGGTAGGCACTAATCTTTAGTTTTTAAAGCTGTTTACAAATGAGTGAAAAATTATTTAAATTAAAAAGTGAACTATGGGAATGAGGTGCCTCACCGAGATCTTTAGGAAAAAAAAAAAAAAAAAAAGTTTTTCAAATTAGACTTTTCATTCAAAAGTCAAAGGGAGGAGGGGGTGCAAACAGACCTACATGCACACATTTTTCTCCATCTCAAAACCCCTCTTTTCTATTTTTAATTTCTTCGATATTTAGTTAATTATTTCGTTTACTTTTAACAATATTTTAAATATGCATTCAGCCAATTTTTTGTACTTTATTCGTCTCTCTTTTACTATAACAGGACATTAAGCTAAAAATAAGGATTTGTATTTTTTTCGGGTTTAACCGACAAATCACACTTGCAACACGTAAAACCCATTATTTTTCAATTAATCATACAAACTGAATTTATAAAGTTCATGCGTCATACTATGACACATAATTGTTAGCTGTGTTGTCGTGGTCGTTAAGGTGTCGAAATTGTAACCGCAAGGTTCCGATTCTTGCCAGTTAAAGATCCACCGTGTTCATTAAAGGAAGCTGGGGCAAGATTAATATGGGCTGTAGTCATAGTGTCCTTAAGGGAATCAATACCAGTGGGAGTGCTGGCCCAGGGGTTTGTTCTGCTACTGATCTGGATAAAACAAACGAGCTCTCTTTAGGGCTTCACCCAACTGGTTAAATCACGCACTGTAATAAGTACATTTTTGCATTTACACGTCACTTTTATGCTGGATTGTAAAACATCGACATCGAAACCAAAACATCGATATTTAACAAAAATCGACCTTAAAACATCGATGGTAAAACATTGATGTTTCCACAAAAACATTGATGCTTCCAAAACGTCGACATCAATGTCGCACCTCTACCTTTTACGTTAACCAATGGTAAAGCTACAAAAAATTGGTACTTTTCTCAAAAACAGCGTTTCCCTATTTCTTGAAACGGAAGAAAAAAACATATTCAATGTCTGCAAGTTTTTTAATGCTACTTTTATCAAAAGAAAAAAAAAATATATTTTTTGTTCTGTTAGTTTTCGCAGCAAATTATTTATCCATACTTGTTACTGCAAAACCAAATATATATATATATATATATATATATATGTATAGATGCTTGTGTATAAAATATCCTTAAAAATTTTGAACATATTTTTTTTCCTTATATATGTTCTTCGTCGTTATCTATTTTAAACTGCTTGTTCAAAGTCAATCTTACTTTTAATTTGAAATATGTTTGTATCTTAAAGTCATAGTCGATGATGCTATTCTTACTGTTGCAAATTATTTGAACTTGATCGAAAATTTTTCAAATGAAATAATGAAACTCGAAGATGAGGTGTGCCTTTCTCCAACAAATCCGAATTTTAAAACATAAAACCTCAAGAAATACACGTACCACAAGCGTGGTGGGAGGTTCCTCCTATGAATTATATCATGTTTCGGCCACATTGTTTAGTCTTGTCGTCGAAAAATATAGTAGTAAACAGATCTTTGTCGTAAAAAAATAACCTTTTTCAATCTCAAAAAATATTGGGAAGGAAGAAAAAAAAAAACCTAGGCAATCATATTAAAGCTTTGATTTTTTAAAAATATATGTAATTTCGGCCGTTTAATTTATTTCAGATGTTTTTGCGAATATTTACGATACACTAAGAAGTAGTTCATACATTTTTCTTTTTTTTTAAAACTTTAAGTGAAAAGTAGGTTAAAAAAAGAATAAACACAATCTAAAATGCTTAGTATCTTATAGGTTATTTAACAAACTATGAAATGTCGATTACAGCTACATACATCAAATAAAATTGTATGGACGTATTAAACATTAAGCTGTAAAACATGAATTACATTAAAATTGAAATACAACTTGTAACTAATACAATGAATTAAACATATAACAGTGCCTTATTTAGAAATGTATATTCCATTAGTTGTAACATCATAGTTTGGTAACATCGTCTCCCATATGATTGCTAACAAGATCTTTTACTTTCAGCTTCATCTAGATAAGTGTTTAACACTTGCGAGATATTCTCGGATCCTAAAGACATTATCTCTTAACGCCTCTAATACTATTTGGGTCAGAAGAGTGCTTAAAGTCCCCCACTATTCTTGGCCATTTATCTTCAGCGTTTCTCCACTGCGACAAGAAGAGCGTTGGATTTGTTGTCAGGATCTTACCCAGTCCACCTCCAAACGGGCAATTGATGACCACTGGTGAACAGAAGCACCATCTGTTGTCGTGTCAGCATGGATGAGTCATTTAACACGAACAATAACTAATCGCTTTGGTTCCCATTTGATACATAATGTTGTGGAATGAGATTTATTTTGCAAGTTTTAGTTTAAAATGCCGCTTATGTTGGAGAAAAAGTAGTTTTCTTCTGAAATATACGTGGGGATATCTGTAACTAACTTAGCTGTGATTTAACTACTACTGCACTTCATTTTAGACACTTTTCTTTTTTTTAAGATTAACGTTGCATAAGGAATTATTAGGTACATTTATTTCTCTTTAATAATTTATTTATAGTTTCTAATATGAGTGCATGCATTCATTTTATGTGAATAGTATACATGCTTTTTTATTATTAAACAGTATAAAATGTTGCAATAACAATAATTTATTAAAATTTCTGACTATTTATTTAATATTTAATTTTAAAATATTAAATTAAATGCTAAGTCCTTTTTTTACCATATTTTGTTGCCGAAATTAATTATCTTAATACATCAGAATTCATTTGAAAACGATTTTCGTTACTAGTTTGCATTAAAAAATTAAAATAAAATAAAGGTGATATTCACACATGAAATGAAGTTATAAATAAAAGATTTAAATGAAATAAATCTTATAAATCCTTATACAGTGTTCAATGATGAAATGTTTAAAAAAAGGAAAAAGTTTCCAGTAGTTTATTTTATGGTGAAAAATTTTGAATACAATTCTTTCCTACGTGCCGTTTAAAAAGGGAACCGTTATCTAATTTAGATCACTTGTAATTGTTGATGGAAATAGTTTATTAAAAAGCTGCACTTTTGTACTCCTTTTCGGAGCAAATGATTCATGTAATAGGAATAATTATTAATTTCTTTGGTTTTTTATTTGAAGAAACAATTATGTTAAAAGTGATTTATTATCAAACCTTCTTTGGAAACTGCCATGTGTATTAGGGTGGAGCGAAAAAAATGAATTTTTGATTTTCGTAAAGGGGTACCTTTCATTTACTGTGAATGAGGATAAGTAACAATTCTGTAAAATATTTCACTTTTGCGACGTCATCTTTAGTCTGCGCATTTGACCTAAAGTTTTGAAATTTTTGATTTTTTTTAGATTTTTCAATTTTTAAAAAAAAAATATTGCAAATGATAAAACTAGTGACGGGTGGTTATTAAATGGAAGAAAAGGGTTTGAAATATACAAAAAAAAAATTTAAAACCATTTAAGATTATGATTTCAGTCTGCGCATTAGGCCCGAATTTCATCAAATTTTCAGAAATTTCCGTTATTTTCAATATTTAGCAGAAAATTTATAATTCAATATTTCCTCTCAATATTTAGTTAAAGTGCCTTCAAAACATTTTCTTAATCATTTTGTTGTTTCTTGGAACTACTCAACTCTTTGCTTGCTCATTGAAATTACCCAGGACTCACCACGAGGAAGTGATCGTACTTTGGGTGCCACCCGCGCTCACTTTGCTTCCACTTCCAACCAATGAGAGTCCACATTTACATTTCTTAGACAAGTCAGGAACAATAAATTGTTTCTTTGAGTAGGAAATTGTTTGCATTGGTTTTGATGGATGCACTACAAAGACAGGAAAATACAAAGGTGTAATACGAAACTTTAAGAAAAACTTGGTAGACCTTTGTAATGGGACATTTGCCAATTACATTTAAATTAACTTAATTTGCTGCATTTTTTGCAAAAGCTAGATGGACCTACCAGTAGACCAGTGATTTTTGGGCCTGTTAGACGAAGTTAAACAACGTGTTATACTTTTAAATCAGTTCAATATTAACCTATAGAATTTGTCATTGATCAGATTGATTTTGACAACAAAAATGATTCAAGTACTGAGCAACAGTAACTTCATGAGATGAGCAAGGTAGTTTTGACTGGAAAAATATTCAAAAAAATATGAAACAGAAGTCCAAGCAAGCTTTCCCAAGCCAGATGTTGACTACAGCAAACATAATCTTTAGACTATACTTTTTAAAAGAGTTCATAACTTTCGTGTTAAAAGTGTCCTTGCTCTTTTAGGATGAAGTGCAGACGTTACTTATTTAGCTATGAATATGTGTGAGATTATAAAGATTATCTCTTCGGAAAAAAGCAGAAAATTGTATTCACATCTATTCAAAACAATGTATACTTTGCACCCAAGAAATATGCTCTTATCAACAGGGCCCGATTAACCTCTGTGGTTAAGGGAAGCTCAGTCTCATTTTGGGGCCCTCAACTTTTTGTTGTGTTGAAAATTTCTAAAAATATTTGGCAAATTTAAAATCTAAATGATTTAAGAGTAAAAAAAGCTGTTAAAGTACAATATAGCCCAGTTGGGACAAATTATATTGAACCAGCTCTCTTTAAAGCTAAATATAAAAGTCGAAACTTGAATTTTTTTGTAGCTTTTCAGTCATTTTTGGGCCCCCTAAAAATTTGGAGGGGAAGCTCAAGCTTCCCGAGCCTTTTGGGTAATCAGGCCCTGCTTATCAAATGTATGTACGAGTATGTTTGTTCCTTATACAAATCCAATTTTCGTCGGATTTTCAACAAACTTGGCACAGAGGTTCCCTGATCATTGGAATTCACATAGGGTTTTGAAATTAAAAAAAAAAAAATCAAAAAAGCTCAAAATTCAAATCTTTTGTCTCAAAATGTCCATTTTCTCCCAATTTTGAATAGATTGAGTAATAGAGATAAGACTTTAAGCATACAAATTGATAAAATGTAACACATTTAAATAGGAGTATTTTCCTACAAAGATTACGATCAACAATGAATTATCCATTTAAGGCTCAACAATTTCTTTTTAGCATGAAATAAGTTTTTATATTCCCATGTGGATAGAATTCATTCAAATATTTTTTTAGAGCTATGTTGTATTAATAAGCACCCGGGCATCGCCGGGAAATAATCTGGTTAGTTCATAAGAGAGAGCATATAAAGAAACTTGTTTTAAATCGTATTATAAACGCTCAATCTAGAAAACAAACAAGCAAACAAGTGCGAACGTTTCAGATCCATAAAAATATACAAAAATTTATTTTTATACATTACATACATAAATCAAAAGTCAATATACATCGATACGATTTCTTGCCATGATGTGGAAATTACAAAGCTACCTTTTACAGGTAATTTAACAGCACAATATTTACAAAGATTATGGAAGCTGAGAATTTAAATATGATTTCTGAATGCGCTCTCTTTAAACTGCCGTTCAAGACTCAATCAATTGAAAGAGCTGTCAAATAGGTCACAAGCTCTTCAAAATTGGTAGATAATTATAGGAAAAGAAAAAGTTTAGTGTAAAAACGAGGATATCTGACAGAAATATTTGATCAATTTACGACACAAAGGAACAATTTAACTGTGACAGACGTATCTAAGAAATGTAAATACGTTCTCGCATTGGTTGGAAGGAAGAGTTCACGTGTAGGACTAGAAGTGCGGTCACCTCTCGTGGTGAGTCCTGGGTCCACATGAGCTAGCGAAGAGTTGAAGGGTTCAAAGTAATAAAAAAATGAACAAAAACAGGTTTGAAGACACTTCAAGTGAATATTGAGAAGAAATACTGAGTTAAAAAATGTTGAAAATATCAGAAATTTTAGGAAATTTGATGAACTTTGAGCGTAATGCACGAACTGAAATCATAATCTGAAATGGTTTCAAAATTTTTTTGTATATTTCAAACCATTTTCTTCCATTTAATATCCACCCGTCACTAGTTTTATCATTTGCAATATTTTTTTTTTAAATTTGAAAAATCTAAAAAAAATCAAAAATTTCAAAAGTTTAGGCCAAATGCGCAGACTAAAGATGGCGTCGCAAAAGTGAAATATTTTACAGAATTGTTACTTATGCTCAGTCACAGTAAATGAAAGGTACCCATTTACGAAAATCAAAAATTCATTTTTTTCGCTCCACCCTAATGTGTATAAAAGGCGTTCATTTTGTCCAATAATTCTGAGTGAAATCCTGAAAATAGCATGATCTTTGCTTTAAATTCCTTTCATGGTGCCAAACAGAAAATGCCATTTTCTCCTTCCTGCCTCGTGGAAAAGGAATCGTTTTCTATTTTTGGGATATTGTCTTTATTAAGAAAGAAAGTACACCTTTTCTGCTATGTCCGTGAAAAATTTTCCCAAGAACGATATATAATAGTAAGAATAAAAATTTAGAGGAATAAATCACTAGTTTAATGGACCAGTAACAACTATAATTTC
>JAXGGA010009465.1:0-51257 GCA_038373865.1 Uloborus plumipes
GGTAACTAACATTATAAACAAATCAGATAATAAAAGACAAAATTAAAATTTAATTTGTTGGCGACAATTTTACAATTTGGCATTCAATTCTATTTTATTATATTTTAACGTCATTTAATAGCTTGTTCGATTTGCTGGTTTATTCTGCATTTTAACGGCTTGTTTTAATTAGTTAGCGAATTATTTTTCATTTTAATTGATTCAAATTATAATTAAACTATGAAACGACACTGGCACCGCAGAGCGATAAATGGCGATTTTGGAACGATAGTTCCATCAAAACTTTTGATGAGTTTAGATTGTCAAATTAATTTGTTTGGCGAGTTTTTTAACAAGAATTCTCACATTATTTCGCAGCTTTTTTTTCAGTTGGCCCATTATTTTACTTTCAAGTATTAAACGTATGTGTGAAATTAGAAACAAAAAAGGGAAGATTTCGGTGATTGGAAGTCTGGTTATCTTTCCCTATTGGCGTTAAATCTTTGTGGCCAATTTATGAGCGAGGGAAATACTTCCTTCGCAAACATAAACTAAAGAGCAACAAAATAAAGTAATTATCGCCAAAAATTTGGCAACCACACCAGATTCCCAATTATCGAAATATTATCAATGTGTGAAATTTAACATAAAAAGAACATTACCTTTTAATGTTGTGTAAATGAAAAAAAAAATTACATTTGGTCGTCGTAATATTGTAGTTTTGTTTATTTTTTTCGTACTTGTATTGCTCTTTAGTACTAAGCGATTATATATGCTCATTTCGTTGTTACTAAAGAAATTAATATGTTTTGTTGTCAATCGTCTTTCCGTTGAACACCAATCGCTTCATTGCAGGGCATTCATTCTGGGGCATCAAAAGGAAATGTCTCTGCGAATAGATTCGCCATTTATCGCTCTGATGGGTCAACGCTATCAAAATGAACATCTGAGCTTTTGCGTAGCAATTAAGATCGTGTGAGCAACAATAATGAAACTAAATAGTAAATAGAACAATCTTATTTCATTGCTACATTTTTATTTATCGGCTGCGAATTTAAGCGTATATTTTATTAATGCAGAGATGTCAAAATTGAACGCCATTGCTATATGTTGCTAATTCGAAGAAAGTAAACAATGAATGAATGTCGTATGACTGAATCATGAGTTGCGACCAACTTTACCTGAAAAGGGAATTTATTTCCCCTAAAAAGCAGTACTAATAAGGCCTTCGGCATCAATTCACTCTGTACTCCACTTCAGTAAACTATATCAATATTTTTTAACCCTTAAAGATAGGATGAACATCACTTTTTACAGCAGAAACAATGTGCTAATAAATGTAAACAAACACATCATTCAGCGCTCTCTAGCGGGCAAATCTTTACCATTGATGTTTTGAGTAATGAAGCAGCCTGTATAAAACGCTATCTAGTGAAGCCTTGGTGCTGCTTATGAAATGTAGTGTAATTTTCTACTAGTGACAAAATCCACTGATTTCTTTTTGTTAGCGTTTAAGCTATACAAGCAAATGATTTTGGGCCTTGAAAAGCAACAATGTTGGAAATAAACCTTTTTACACAAAAATCACTATTTACTGACGAGTTTATGGTGTAATGTTGTTAATGGCATTGCATAACTCATTTATAAGACAATATTTTACTATTGCTGTCAGAGTTAATAACTGGCAATTTCACACAAATAGTACAATACTGCTAACTTTATGCCAATATTATACTGTAAAACCAACAGCTTTTTTTTTGCAGTGTATATATATATATATATGTATATATTTTAATTAATGAACAATAACAAATGTTGCAATTACAGTTGTCTAACATAATTTAAAAAATTTTAATAAGTACTTAATAATCAATATCAAATTAACTATTAAGTCAATATTTTGTAACAAAGCCATTACTTTTTCCTCCTATTTTGTTGCCAAGGTTAATTATCCGAAAAAATCAAAATTCATTTGAAAACAATTTTTGTTTGCAGGCTGCGTTATAAAATAAAATAAAGGTAATATACAAGCAAAGTGAATACATACATTTTAAAGAAGTAATAAATAAATGATTTGAGTAAAATAAATAAATCTTACAATTTACTATACAATATTTGATGTTGAAATCTTTAAAAAATTGAAAAGTGTTCAGAATTAAATCCACTAGTGCATGTACCTTGTATCTAATTATCTATATGCGACATAAGGATAAAATAATTGTGCAGTATTTAAGTGCACTTTAAATGGTTCAAATTAATTTGGATGTGCTTTTAATTCATTTATCGCTGATTTACTGCAGCAACGTCAGAATTCAAAAAATAAAATAAATAAATAACTAAAATAGAATAATTATAAATCCTTAAGCTAAGATTACACATTAGTTGCAATCATCATTTCATTCATCTCTATATTTGATAATCAAAAATCATAATTTTTCAACTATAACGCTGTTGTCGTGAATGAAGATTATGTAATGATATACATATATATATATTCCTCACAAATCTGTAATCGCGTAATCGAAATCATAATCGGCACATGATAATCGTAATCGATTACATTTTTTTACGTAATCTAATCGTTGCTGTAATCATAATAGCGATTTCACAAATGACTGTAATCGTAATTGTAATCTCCAACTTTTCATGTTCATAATCGTAATCATAATCGATTACGTTTTCTCGTAATTGACTCCAAGCCTGACTGCTACTTATTTATTTTTGTTCCATCATGACTCTATTGAGTGGGTTCCTGGTGAACAATGAGCTTTTTCATTACTACTATCGCCAAAATATGAAATCTCAGATAACAAGAATGCTACCGAACAAGCACAGATGACTGCCAAAAAAGAAAGAAACACAAAAGAAGATAAAAGAAAAAAAGAATAATTTGAATTTTGTCACCTCGAGGGGACCAGTGGTTGGAAAAACTACATATTTTTCGTAGCGAACTACAACTACAACTACTTTCTTATAAATGTAGTTAACTACAGCTACAACTACTCTTTACTTCCTTTTACGTAGTAAAGGAAGTATTGTGATCGCGAAAAAAAAAATCTGGCATGGACCCCACACTACTTCCTTTTACTTGTAAATTTCTTACTAGTTGCCTTAAGTGTTAAAAAAAGTGCTTGGAGTGAGCAAGGTAACAATTCAAATATTTACTCCCCTAATCTGCCACGAAGCAATGCAAAAAATATTTTGCAATGGTTAATTTTCTAAATATTGCTGATTTTAATATCATTCAGTGAATTTTTCGCAAAATATCGCCAATAGCGCCAAGTTGAACCCAAATTCAAAAAATAATTTTTTCGCCAAATTTGTCGCCAAGTTGGCGTCAAACAGTTGGCGACCAAAAGCTTGGCGACATATCGCCAAGTGGTCGCGCCAATTCATATCACTTGAGTCTGCATTGAAATTAACACTGATTTACCCCAAAAAAGGGGTAAAACACCCCCTTGGGAACATTCAAATGCGACCACAAGGGGAGGTGCACAACTAGACCATCCTCAGAGCCTACATACCAAGCTAGAAGCTTCGACGGCATATAGTTTTTGAGTTATGCGACCCACATACATACATACGCACACACGTACATACAGACGTCACGAGAAAACTCGTCGTAATTAACTCGGGGGTGGTTGAAAAGGATTTTTCGGCTGCTTATATGTTGGTAGGTACATATGCACGTGCTGACAGGTCGAAAAAACTACTGAACATTCATTCGGGGGTGAGCAAAATCAAAATTTAGACTCAAATTTGAGTGATTTTTTTTTCGCGATCACAATACTTCCTTTACTACGTAAAAGGAAGTAAAAATCACTCAAATTTGAGTTTAAATTTTGATTTTGCTCACCCCCGAATCAATGTTCCGTAGTTTTTTCAACCTGTCAGCACGTGCATATGTACCTACCAACATATAAGCAGCCGAAAAATCCTTTTCAACCACCCCCGAGTTAATTACGACGAGTTTTCTCGTGACGTCTGTATGTACGTGTGTGCGTATGTATGTATGTATGTGGGTCGCATAACTCAAAAACTATATGCCGTAGAAGCTTCTAGCTTGGTATGTAGACTCTGAGGATGATCTAGTTGTGCACCTCCCCTTGTGGTTGCATTTGAATGTTCCCAAGGGGGTGTTGTACCCCTTTTTTGGGGTAAATTAGTGTTCATTTCAATTCAGACTCAAGTGATATGAATTGGCGCGACCACTTGGCGATATGTCGCCAAGCTTTTGGTCACCAAGTGTTTGACGCCAACGTGGCGACATATCGCCAAGTTGGCGACAAATTTGGCGAAAAAATTATTTTTTGAATTTGGGTTCAACTTGGCGCTATTGGCGATATTTTGCGAAAAATTCACTGAATGATATTAAAATCAGCAATATTTAGAAAATTAACCATTGTAAAATATTTTTTGCATTGTTTCGTGGCAGATTAGGGGAGTAAATATTTGAATTGTTGCCTTGCTCACTCAAAGCACTTTTTTTAACACTTAAGGCAACTACTAAGAAATTTACACGTAAAAGGAAGTAGTGTGGGATCCATACCAGATTTTTTACTTCCTTTTACGTAGTAAAGGAAGTATTGTGATCGCGAAAAAAAAAAATCACTCAAATTTAAGTCTAAATTTTGATTTTGCTCACCCCCGAATGAATGTTCAGTAGTTTTTTCGACCTGTCAGCACGTACATATGTACCTACCAACATACACTGAAGTGACAAAAGTCATGGGATACCTCTTAATATCGTGTCGGCCCTCCTTTTGCCCGGCGAAGTGCAACAACTCGACGTGGCATGGACTCAACAAGTCGTTGGAAGTCTTCTGCAGGAATATTGAGCCATGCTGTCTCGATAGACGTCCATAATTGTGAAAGCGTTGATGGGGCAGGATTTTGGGCACGAACAGACCTCTCGATGGTGTCCCATAAATGCTCAATGGGATTCATGTCGGGCGATCTAGGTGGCCAAATCATTCGTTGGAATTGTCCAGAATTTTCTTCAAACCAATTGCGAACAGTTGTGGCCCGGTGACATGGCGCATTGTCATCCATAAAAATCCCATCGTTGTTTGGGTACATGAAGTCCATGAATGGCTGCAAGTGATCTCCAAGTAGCTGCACATAAGCATTTCCAGTCAATGTTCGGTCCAGTCGCACTAGAGGACCAAGTCCATGCCATGAAAAAACAGCCCACACCATTACGGAGCCACCACCAGCTTGAACAGTGCCTTGCTGACAGTTTGGGTCCATGGCTTCGTGGGGTCTGCGCCACACTCGAACCCTACCATCGGCTCTTACCAGCTGAAATCGTGACTCATCGGACCAGGCCACGGTTTTCCATTCATCTAGGGACCAACCGATATGCTCACGTGCCCACGAGAGTCGCTGCAAGCGATGTCGTTCTGTCAGTAAAGGCACTCGAGTCGGTCTTCTGCTGGAATAGCCCAAGAAATCCAAATTTCTCCGCACAGTTCTAGCAGACACGTCCATTGTACGTCCCACATTGATTTCTACGGTGATTTGACGCAGTGTTGCTTGTCTGTTAGAATTTACGACTCTTTGCAGACGTCGCCGGTCTCGATCTTTAAGTGCAGGCGGTCGACCACTGCGCTGTCCATGGTGGGATGTTATGCCTGAAATTTCATACTCTCGGCACACTCTTGACACAGTGGATCTGGGAATGTTGAATTCTCTAACGATTTCCGAAATGGCATGACCCATGCGTCTAGCTCCAACTAACATTCCGCGTTCAAAGTCTGTTAATTCACGTCGTGCGGTCATCATCACGTTAAAACCTCTTCACATGAATAACTTGAACAGAAATGAAAGCTCTGTAAAAGCACTGCGCATTTATACCTGTTCTATGCGATGCTACTGCCATCTGAAAATTTGCATATTGCTATCCCATGACTTTTGTCACTTCAGTGTATAAGCAGCCGAAAAATCCTTTTCAACCACCCCCGAGTTAATTACGACGAGTTTTCTCGGGACGCCTGTATGTACGTATGTGCGGATGTATGTGCGTATGTGTGTCGCATAACTCAAAAACTATATGCCGTAGAAGCTTCTAGCTTGGTATGTAGGCTCTGAGGATGGTCTAGTTGTGCACTTCCCCTTGTGGTTGCATTCGAATGCCCCTAAGGGGGTGTTTTACCCCTTTTTTGGGGGTAAATCAGTGTTAATTTCAATGCAGATGAATTGGCACGACCACTTGGCGATATATCACCAAGCTTTTGGTCGCCAAGTGTTTGACGCCAACTTGGAGACATGTCGCCAAGTTGGCGACAAATTTGGCGAAAAAAAATATTTTTTTGAATTTGGGTTCAATTTGGCGCTATTGGCGATATTTTGCGAAAAATCCACTGAATGATGTTAAAATCGGCGATATTTAGAAAATGAATCATTGTAAAACATTTGTTTTGCATTGTTTCGTGGCAAACTATGGGTGTAAATGTTCGAATTGCTATCTTGCTCACTCCTAGCACTATTTTAACACTAAGGCATCTACAAAGAAATTTACACGTAAAAAGAAGTAGTGTGGGACCCATACCAGATTTTTTTTTAATGTAGCGAGCTACACTACTTTTGAAATGTAGTTGCTACTTCGCTACTTTTTAAAAAATAAATAAATAACAAGAATATACCGATTGAGGATCGACCGAAAAAATTCGAAAAGTGGTTTAGATTAAAAAATTACCTCATTCGAATATGGAATAGAAATTTGTTGGAATTGTCTTTGAATTTATTTGTTACTTTTCCTTTTTGTTCCTTTTTTTTCGCTAAAATTTGTCCTTTTTAGATTTTTTTTTACAATTTTTACAAATATTCGCCGCAAGAAAAACCTTGTTTTTTTCCTTCGTTCTCTTTTTTTTTTTTTAAATTTTTAAATTTTTTTTTTTTTTTAAATTTAAAAGTAGTTTTCAGAAATCACTACAAACTACTATTTTTTTGTATCCCGCTACTCACTACTCTACTTTTTTTAAAAAGTAGTGCGCTACACTACAAACTACTAAAAAATGTAGCTACTACAGTAGTTTCGCTACTTGTAGCGCACTACTTCCGACCACTGATCGGGACTGATGCAGACAGACTGCGCCATCATGTGCGCATGGGCTGTAGGGGCCGGCGATCAGGTCTGGATTGATACAGCACCGGGACGCCAGACGTTGCCAGACTGGTTATCAGATGGAGGGACTGCAAGACGTTTGAGGTCCAAAAAGAAAATATATAGCAATTTATCATTGCTCCAAAAGAAAAAGAAAAGTTGACGAAAAAAAAAAGACACTTAGAGCAGAAACGCATAGACAACCAAGCGCGGATCCAGAGGGGTGTCATGACCCCCCACCCTTAAGCGACCAAATATAGCATAAAACTGCATTTTTTGGGTCTCATATTGCGAAAAAATTGCCAAACACCCTCATTTGTGCTCAAAAATTGCCCTTCGACCCCCCCCCCCTTTCCGAAAATGACCTCCTCCTTAACGACAAGCTGGATCCGCCCTTGTAGGCAACTCTTAGGGAACCTCCCCTTTCGTTTTCACACATGTATCAGCAATAGAACTTTTCCATAAATGATCAGGTTTTACGCATACCTCTCTGCATTCACTGCTTATTAGTTAAAGAAAAAGTTCATAATTACTGCTCACTCTGGGTTTTCCGCGCATTGCTTGGGGATGGCCTCAGCGTCGGCTCTGCGACCCAAGCAGTCTGGCTGGGACCAAAAGCAACCGGTTCTGCACCAGAGGCTGAACTCTTCAATACGGAAATGTTTTTTGCCGGTCAATTACGGGAAATGCTTTCCCTGCGCCGCGGTACGCTAATGGCTTTTCCGGCGATAGCGATCTCTCTCTGCCGTGAGGATCGAGACCCGACCTGTCATTAGCATTTAATTGCTTATTCTGATTTTGAAGCATAGTTTGTAAAATGAATCGAATTTGACGCGTGGAGGAATAGAATCTGGCGGAGAAGCAGGTGTCATTGGTGTTGGTTTTCTCTGGTTGAATTGAATGTCACAACATGTATGAATGTCGGTCTCACGATGATAAACCCTGGGCAAATTACGAAAAAATATTACAAACCTGAATACATGCAAAAGAGCGTGCATTCTTCCACATAAAAAAGAAGGTGGCGTATGATTGTAATAAAATTTTCGTATAACGGAGAAACATGGGAATGACTCATCAATCACTATTGAACAGCATATATTGTGTTTATCGTTCATTCATTTACACAAAATTATGTAGCGTCGATTGGGGAAGACGCCGTATTCTGGAAGATGCCGTATCACGTGTTCACCCAAAAGCATAAACAAAATCAGCTTGTTAGTCAGTTCACTCTGCCCTTGAACTTCTTGTTAATTAACCACTGGTTTAAAAGGTGTTTTTATAGGATTTTGTCATTTTTACCACTCTGATGAATGAATACCCGAAATCCTGTCTAATGCCTTGAGAAAAGATGACTACTATGTATTTTGAGTAAGATGTCGCAGGGACGTCCTAGAGAAGGAAATGATCCTACTCGAAACATAGGTCTCGAACAACACACCGAAACGTCGGAACAATGTGACTCGATATTGCATGCAGCAGTTGGCTCCATACATCGTGTATGGCATCTTACCCCAAGCGCAATTCGCATGTCGGCATCTTTCCCCAAGATTGGGGCAAACGTTTTGAAATCATTAATTTTTGGAGGTAAAAAATGGTCTTTCAAAGCGAAACTTATTCTTTTACCCAGGGTTCCCAATAGAGTGCGAGACCGCGAGAATCTCGCGCATTTAAAAGAAATCTCACAGAAAAAAATATTTCGAAGCGGGAGTTTTTCATTCTTGTTAAATTATTGAATCGTTGTAATCTCTTGTAGAATTAAGATTTTTTTAATGTGCTCTTTTTTTTGAAAATCTCACTCTTATTTCAATAGATTTTCTCGCTCATTGTTTTCTCTAATGGGAACCCTACTTTTACCAATCACTACAGTCCATATATTGCTGAGATATTGGTTTGTTAAAAATTGAACCAATGAGCTGAAAAAGTTAAAAACTACGGCGTCTTTTCCCAATCTACCCTACATGTTTGTCACTGAACATCATCTTCGTTCTTAAGAAGAGAACTGTCTGAACTGGTAAGAAGAAACTTGTTTTCAGAGATGAACATTTTTTACTCTATTTAAGTTTTTTTAGTTTCATAGCTAAAATTATCAGTCTTAGTTCAGTGCAATTCTATGGAAACCGAAGATGACGAAATATCCACTGGCACCGAAAATCATCGGATACAGGGAGATCAAGGAGGTATGGGTGACTTGAGTGAACCAATGAGGAGCAGCAACTCGGGAGGGGATCCAGCTTTCTTGAACAGTTCCAAGCGCCTACGCAAGGAACTAAACGACATCATAGTCAATCCACCACCCCTCTGCAGTGCCGGTCTGAAGGACGATAATATCTATCAATGGATTGCCACCATCATTGGTCCTCCTGGATCCCCTTACGAAGGTGGCGTGTTCTCTTTGAACATGGAATTTCCTACGGAATACCCTTTTAGGCCACCAAAGGTAAGAGATATCCTTTTTTCGTTTCCTAAAAATAAAATTCTTTTAATCCTTTCCGACCTGATTTATTTTTTGAAGGTAATTTCTTTTTCTTAGCTTTAACTTATTTCTCCTTTAGCCATATATATATATATATATATATATATATATATAATACTGCAATAGTCATAGCCAGTGGCGTGCTCCCAATTTTTTTTTCCTATCTACATCACTATATGCATAGTAAATAAACAGCTGTTTTTTATTATCATTATTATTATTTTTTAAGTTTCAGTTCCACGACTAGTGCTGCAGTTACGGAAGGAGGGAGAGGGAGCAATGAAAGATTGTGCTGTCCACCGAAATGTTTTTTTTTTTTTTTTTTTTTTTTTGCAAAAAAAAAGTGTCTTTTTCTTTTGGTGAATCTCCTCCAAGCCTAGATGAGCTCTCCCAAACACTTTTTTCCAACTACAGCACTGGGTGCATTGTGTATATGGATTCTTACTTCTAATGTTATTTTTGTATTGTGTACTCGCTAAAACGAAAATTTTCTATGTTCTAGGTAAAATTTCTAACCAAGATCTACCACTGCAACGTGAATTCGCGGGGACACTTGTGCCTTGACATCCTGAAGAATTCGTGGAGTCCGGCCCTGACCGTTTCTTCGGTCCTGCTCTCGGTCTGCTCCCTGCTGTCCGATTGCAACCCCAAGGACCCCCTGGTGCCACACATCGCCAGCCTCTACCTCTCCAATCGCAAGGAGCACGACCGA
Source organism: Uloborus plumipes (assembly GCA_038373865.1). Classification (NCBI taxonomy): domain Eukaryota; kingdom Metazoa; phylum Arthropoda; class Arachnida; order Araneae; family Uloboridae; genus Uloborus; species Uloborus plumipes. The sequence continues at coordinate 10,270 of JAXGGA010009465.1, forward strand.
CTGGCCAGAGAACAAACACGCAAAAATGCTTTTCCCAATCCTGACCAAGAGTACTAAATTTGGTTCGCGAGACTGGAAGCATTGATTTTTTTATTTTGATAACTCAAAGGGGCAAAAAAAGGATAAAATTGTGGATTTTAGTGTATTGTGAATGCAATCAAAATTTTTGTAAACTCATGTATAATATGAATAAAATGATTTGAGGGAAAGCTGTTTCATATTTTTCTTCTTCTTCTTCTTCTTCTTCTTTCAAATCCCCGGGATCTGGCAGAGCTAGATCAAGTCCAACAAATCCTTCACCTTCAAAAAGTCAATGACCTGGTCTATCCCTCAAGTCTTCAATGGATAGACCCAGGCAGGATAAAATGTGGTCTGGAGAAGCCTGCGCAGTGATACAATTTTTACACAGGGCATAGTCTTTCACTCCAGTGGAATACCTGAGGGACTTGATGTGTCCACTGCGGAGTCTTGTGATGGCTGTTTGGTACTGCCTGTTGATATTGATAGATGGCTCGGCGGATTTATCCAGTTGTTCTTGGTTCTGAGCTTGGTCATTGGTCATTGAGACGATCTCTAAAGATGTAAGAGGCCCAGAGGCAGAGGGTGCCGTGACTTCGGCAGCCCCTGCTTTGGCAAGGGTTGTCATATTTTTTATGTCTTTAGGTGTCGGGAAGCATTGCCGTCATTTTGAATTGTTCTAGGGAAATCTATTATTATTATTATTATTATTATTATATTGTACATAACATGGTTTGTTTGTTTGTGTGTGTAGAGTAGAGTGTAGTGTGTGTGCGCGAGCTTCCAAGGAAAACGGTAATATATAGAAAAATGGAATTTGGCACACGGGTAATTTTTGGCAACGATGTACGCCTCGCAGCTTAATTTTATTTACAACTAGCAAAAATACCCGGCGTTGCCTGGGCCAGTGAAAATATTGAGAACCAATTTATAATCGCTTTTTTTTTCCTAAACTAAAAGAACTCAAAACGTACCGCTTTGACGATTTAAAATGTTGCTAAATTTGCGGTAATTGTTTTGGGATACCTAGGATACTTTTGCTCCCCTCCCTACTTTATGAAAATATGCTTAAGTATTATTAAGTCAGTAATTTTTGTCAAAGAAAAATTGTCATTTAATGTTGAGAAAATATTGCTGACCATGAAATGACGCTAAAAGTTTTTGTCCTAAGTGATTGCGAAATTTGTAGGGAGCATTTGACAATTATTTGTGCGAAAAACACAAATTATTGGTAATTTTAGTTTTGGGGTTTGATTAATTTCGTATGCGGATTACTTTACGCTTTGACATAAGTTTTAAAAGTTTTTTTAATGACAACGTACGGGATTGGCCAAAAAAAAAAAAAAGCCTGAACTTTTCTTCAACTGTGGGAGTATTATCTCGATGATTAAGATTTTGGCGCAGTCTACAAATATCAGACAACAATCGTTTTATTTTAGTTATATCATGTAAGAAGTAAAGTATTATTACATAGTCTTTGGCGCCAAAACTGGCGTCAGTTGAAAAAATTACCAATATATAGTTATTATAATATTCTTGCAACAAATTCGGCAAGATACCTGTTCGATTGGATTCTAAGTGACCGATTGTAAGTACCCGCCCAGTCAGCGCAAAATTTTTTTTAAAAATACCGTAAAGTTGTATTTAAAGTTCCATTAAATTGGAAAATAATGAACCCAATCCATTTATTAGTTGCCAATCTCTTCAAGCGATTACATTACCGATACTCTAAAACATATACTGTCGGCCCCGCTCAAACGAATACTGTCGGTTCCAAGAAATATTATTTGATTAAGCGGAGAATTCGATTAAACGGAATCTTTAGTATTGCGACTATGGCATGGGAAATATCCAGTTCCAGGATATTTTATTCGTTTATTCGTTACCCGATTAAGCAGGACCGACAAATTTACGAAACTTGTGAAAATAATTGATACAGTGAACAATTTACTAATAAAGGAATACAATTTATTCTAAAGAAATAATATTTTCACGCAGCAATGCACATTAAGAAACACATTGCTTAAGGATAAATATTCTACTTATACAACTAAGACTATACAAAACGTTTTAAATACAAATCATGGTAAAAGCCTGGATATTCCCCATGAAGCTGGAAAAAAAACCTTCATGATTTGACTTGAGAAAAGCCTTGAACATTAAATACGGAAAGAAGAAATGATGCCCGCAATTATAGCTTTCGACAGGGAGTTGAGATGATACACTAAATACTGAATTAGTTTGGTCAATGCCTTTTGATTAATGAGAAATAATGTACCTTAAATTGGAATGAAAAAGGCGCTACCGATCGAACTTTTTTGAATATCGTTTTAAATTATAGCCTATGTGTTATTCTGATGTATAAGCTACATTGTGGTAAAAGTTTCATCAAAATCCATTCAGTAGTTTTTGCGTGAAAGAGGAACAAACATACATCCATCCATACATCCATCCATACATCCATCCATCCATCCATACAAACTTTCGCATATATAATAGTAGTAAGATGTTTTACGTGATGAAAGTTTTACGTGATTTTGGCAAATTTTGTCCCTTTTTATCCTTCAGACCCCGACTAATTGAGTCACAGAAATATTTTTATACCTGATTTTAGGAAATTTAACGAAAAACAAAACGTTGAAATTAGTAAGTTTTTAATTTTTTAAGAATTTTTGAAAAGAAAAAAAAAACTTTATTTTATATTTTTTCCTGGGCAAAATATTTTTCTATGTTCATCCCGCGAAAGGTACAAATGCCTCTTTTCCGAAATTGAAGGGTTTTTTTTATCGTTTGTTTGTTTTTATTAGGGAATAGGAATGGCGGTAACATTTAATAAGTAGAGATAAATACACTGCAAAAAATGAACCGTTATTTTTATAGTATAACTAGCCGGGTACCCGGCCCTGCCCGGGTTTCTGTGGGTGTAGAGTGGTTTAGTGAAACTCATTCATAAATTTCCCAACACTAAAGTGTATATCTATAAACATAATGGCAACTTCTGTAAACAATGGCTATGTTATGAATAAACTGTAAAAAAAAATAATGCAAGCTAAAAAAAAATAGCAAGCTACAAATAATGTTTGAGTAAATAGGAAATGTTATAAGCTTGGTACATTAAAATAAATATATATTTACAGTATCAATCGCACTGAAATTAACCATTTCCAAATATTGCTCGTTAAATAAGTCCCATTATTAGTTTCTATCCTCCTGACAACATTGGTGAGGTGAAAACATCTTATGTACCTAATTTAGAAAGAATTGGACTATAAACACTTTCTATTCTCTAACTATTGCCAAAATCTTTTTTTTTATTTCACCCGTTAACGATTGTTGGCTCAGATAAATATAAAAATCCTTAGAAGGCAATAAATTCCATACTTACTCTAGAGAAGCCTTGGTTCAAAATTTTCAATATGATTACAATCAATATTGTTGCTGCATGGCATCAAATTTTTGCAACAATGGGTTGAAAATTTAATCATTTAATGGGGAAATGACATAAAATTTACTATTTTCCATAATAACTTTTTTAAACTAAGCTTTTTAGAAATAAATTATAGCTTATCCTGCTCCCTGTTACTGTAGCTATCTAGGGTGAAAAAATGGTTAAAATCAGTTCAGTAGTTTGAAAGATTACCCCGGACATACGTTTTCAAAAGTAGTCTTTTATGTATATAGATACTGGTTTCAATTTAATATTGTAAAATGCTAACTAGCAATCTTACAGTTTCTTACTGTAAAGTTAGAAATTGTACAGTTTATTGCCATAAAATTTAGCAATATTATACTGCAAAAACAGCAGTATAATAATACTGGCAACCGCGGTTCCAGTTTAAAACTGTAAAATTCACGGTAATCAACAGTAAAATTAGCAATTTTACAGTTTATTTCTGTAAAATTAGCAATATGACAGTTTAATGCAGTAAAATTCGTTATTTTACAGTTTATTACTGTAAAATTAGAAATTCTTACAGTTTATTACTATAAAATTGGCTGTATTATACTCCAAAAACAACATTCATTTTTTGCAGTGAAGGCAGATAATTATAAATATAGAGATAGTTATGAATAAATCGTAAAGGTAGAAAAATGTACATAGACAGACAGTAAGTAAATGTACATAAGACAGAGAGAGAAAATGCTGTAGTCAAATTAATATTTATGGATGGATATAGGTTGGTAAATACCGTAAAGTCGGGTTACTTGGACCCACAAGGAGGTTACTTGAGCCCACAGTAAAATGATAAAATCTGGGTTTGGTACTAGCATTAGAGACTGCAGAGTGCTTCTACCTAGGGGAGAAACGAAGAACTACGTGCAAGTCTTCAACTAATAAGTACCAAACCTAGATTTTATCATTTTACTGTAATGGGCTCAAGTAACCCCTTAGGGTCCAAGTAACCCGACTTTACGGTACCACCTGCAAATTTATTTAAGCAGCTGCCAAAGACAGAAATCTTAGCATAAAATGGTAAGTGGAAATATAAACCGAATTGCGCTCTAGCGATTTGCCCTGGTAAAATAATTAAATAAGATGTTCGTGTGTTAGTGGCGAGCTTCCCTGAAAGCGGTAAGGACTAGCTCGATGAAATTCGGAATGCAATATAATTTTTTGCCGCCGATGTGCAGCTTGAAACACGTTTTTTTTGATATTTTATTTAGAAAAGTCATTTCATGTTTTATGTGATTATTGGCAAATTTTAGCACTTTTTATCTCCATAAACCTCAAACAAATTAAATCACACAAATTTGTTTGCGTCAAAGTAACAAATTTTATTTCAATCAGGATGGGGGGAAAAAACTTGAAAAAAAATCAAGTGTTTTTTTTTAAATGAATTTTTAAATAACGCGTTGGGTTTTCATTTTCCCCCTAGGTTTTGTTTTTTCTAAACTTATCCCGCAAAAGTATAAATGCCTCTTTTATAAAATTAAGGTTTGTATAGGATTACCATTAAGATAAAATAAACCACCAAATAAATTAAAAAAAAAATTTTAAACGTGAAAGGGTAAAATGCTAAATTAAAGATTTAGGGGCAAAAATGGCCACAGTTATTTCAACAATGAGAAATTTTTATCCCAACTTAACATGTTCTACGTTGATACAACCCCTTTTCCCCAATGAATCGATAACTATTTCACGACTGCATCAGCTTCTCCCTCTCCCTTTTTTTTCGTTAGAAATCTAAGAATGGATTTCAGTGTCATTGCAATTTATCAGTGGGAAACCCAACTCTTACTTTCATTTTCGTTTCTGAAAGATACAGTCATGCCATAAAGGATGCATTAGTTTAAAGTCAACGGTTAAGGCCAAAATACCCGTTACGGAATTTTCATTGCTGCCTGTTAGCGTTTCCTCTTGCAATGAGGTAAGCATTCCGTTTTCGAGGAACCGAAATTAAGAGTAACTTGCATTCTACTCGTTTTACTCACTTTTCCCAGAATTCATTGCATTTTAAAACTCGTTAGCTTTGTTGTCGCCTCTGCAAACAAAAATGTAACCGATTTTTTCATTTTCTCTTTTCAAGTGCCTCGGGCATACGTTTCATTTTCTTATTGTAAGTCATTTAAAACCATTTTATAGTTTAAAAAGTTTAGTTTTTAAATAGAATGTTTGTCTCTCGGTAAAACTCTTTCCAGCATCGGTTCGTTTCAAGTTAGGGGTGTTAATACAGTAGTCTGCACCTAATTCGAACACTTTTGGATAATAAAGCAGTGAGTAACCGCCCCTAAGCAAGAGCTATGGCAGAAACATGCAATACACCGCCAACTCGACCATTTCGATCCATGGACAGCTGTTTCGAGCTTATTCTGCTCTCATCAGCATGGAATACGAAAATAGTCGAGTTGGAGGCAAAAATCCTCTTATATAGCAAAGAGAGCTCGAAACAGCTGTCCATGGATCGAAATGGTCGTGTTGGCGGTGTATTGCAAACTTTTGGATACTATTATTTTTAAAGCAATAACCGATCGATAACACTATGAAATTAGATACATTTACCATTTTAAGTCACTCAAACCGAGTTTCAAAACATGTACTAATAAGAAGTCAGAATTAAAAAATATAATATATATAAACGACCCTGATTGCCGACCTCATATTAAGATGAACTTCGCGGATCCGAACACACACAAAATTTAAATATGTACATTTAATTTTTTTGCTAGATGACTTGAGAAACACGGAAAAGGGAAAATAATCACACTCTAGTAACATTTGCTAGATGCAAAAATATTTTTGGAAAAAAAAATTGAACCGACTTCGGAACTTCACTCGGCAAGTGCTCTAAAAAGTAAAAAAAAATCTGGTATGGGCCCCACACTACTTCCTTTTACGTGTAAATTTCTTAGTAGTTGCCTTAAGTGTCAAAAAAAGTGCTTGGAGTGAGCAAGGTAACAATTCAAATATTTACTCCCCTAATCTGCCACGAAACAATGCAAAAAATATTTAACAATAGTTAATTTTCTAAATATTGCTGATTTTAATATCATTCAGTGAATTTTTCGCAAAATATCGCCAATAGCGCCAAGTTGAAACCCAAATTCAAAAAAAAAAATTTTCGCCAAATTTGTCGCCAAATTGGCGATATGTCGCCAAGTTGGCGTCAAACACTTGGCGACCAAAAGCTTGGCGACATATCGCCAAGTGGTCGCGCCAATTCATATCACTTGAGTCTGCATTGAAATTAACACTGATTTACCCCAAAAAAGGGGTAAAACACCCCCTTGGGAACATTCAAATGCAACCACAAGGGGAGGTGCACAACTAGACCATACTCAGAGCCTACATACCAAGCTAGAAGCTTCTACGACATATAGATTTTGAGTTATGCGACCCACATACATACATACGCACACACGTACATACAGACGTCACGAAAAAATTCGTCGTAATTAACTCGGGGGTGGTTGAACAAAAATTTTCGGCTGCTTATATGTTGGTAGGTACATATGCACGTGCTGACAGGTCAAAAAAACTAAGGAATTTTCATTCGGGGGTGAGCAAAATCAAAATTTAGACTCAAATTTGAGTGATTTTTTTTTCGCGATCACAATACTTCCTTTACTACGTAAAAGGAAGTGATAATTTTATTCTTTGAACACCATCGACACTACATTTAAACATAAGTTTTGAAGTCGGTGCAAAAACACTATATAGAATCATACGAAACTATAATTTAACTATATATATAAATTGCAATGAATCCAGGTTCTTTAATCGCATTCGCATACACTACATTGACAACCACATATTTATGTAATGGTACAAATATTCAGCTTTTAATTTTCAATGGTTTCTCTGAAAAATGTTGGCAAAATGTAGATAAACATCATTTCACCTATAGTTTTTGCACCGACTTCAAAACTTATGTTTAAATGTAGTGTCGATGGTGTTCAAAGAATAAAATTATCACTTCCTTTTACGTAGTAAAGGAAGTATTGTGATCGCGAAAAAAAAATCACTCAAATTTGAGTCTAAATTTTGATTTTGCTCACCCCCGAATGAAAATTCCTTAGTTTTTTTGACCTGTCAGCACGTGCATATGTACCTACCAACATATAAGCAGCCGAAAATTTTTGTTCAACCACCCCCGAGTTAATTACGACGAATTTTTTCGTGACGTCTGTATGTACGTGTGTGCGTATGTATGTATGTGGGTCGCATAACTCAAAATCTATATGTCGTAGAAGCTTCTAGCTTGGTATGTAGGCTCTGAGTATGGTCTAGTTGTACACCTCCCGTTGTGGTTGCATTTGAATGTTCCCAAGGGGGTGTTTTACCCCTTTTTTGGGGTAAATCAGTGTTAATTTCAGTGCAGACTCAAGTGATATGAATTGGCGCGACCACTTGGCGATATGTCGCCAAGCTTTTGGTCGCCAAGTGTTTGACGCCAACTTGGCGACATATCGCCAATTTGGCGACAAATTTGGCGAAAAAATTATTTTTTGAATTTGGGTTTCAACTTGGCGCTATTGGCGATATTTTGCGAAAAATTCACTGAATGATATTAAAATCAGCAATATTTAGAAAATTAACTATTGTTAAATATTTTTTGCATTGTTTCGTGGCAGATTAGGGGAGTAAATATTTGAATTGTTACCTTGCTCACTCCAAGCACTTTTTTTGACACTTAAGGCAACTACTAAGAAATTTACACGTAAAAGGAAGTAGTGTGGGGCCCATACCAGATTTTTTTTTACTTTTTAGAGCACTTGCCGAGTGAAGTTCCGAAGTCGGTTCAATTTTTTTTTCCAAAAATATTTTATTTTATTCTTTTTAGTGTAAATGTACATGTGAAATAAGATAATGTTTCCATTACAAAACATCACCTAATTTGCTTAAGCAAATGCTTCATAAAATAAACTATATAAGGAAAACTAGCTGTCGTGGCCGTCACGAAACTTTCTTCTATATCTATCTTATGAATTCCGGTTACAAAATAAAATACGTACTCGCCCGAGTAATTGGAGACAGCTACAATTTCCCAATTATCGTAATAACCCTGCAAATTCAGAATCAACGAGCGAAATTGGAAATCATTGCAAAAGCCTTGTTTAAATAAATTGCAAACATTTTATTTGTTAGTAAAAAGAAATTGGCAACAGTTAAAAATTTCAAATCATTGAAAGTTTTCAGCTGTTTTGATAATTAAATAGCGTGAAAGCGATTTTTTAATGAATTAATTTTTCGCATTGTTGACTAAGCGCAAAGATCACCCCATCCTCCCCCTGAGGAGATTGGCGACAAAATTTAATCGATGCTTGCTTCCATATTGAGTTAGTGTTATTCCAAATTTCATTCAAATCGCAGCAATATTTCCCGAGATACAGTAGGTGCAATGACAAAATAAGCACTTTTGATTGCTCCACCCCCCTTTGAGATATTGACACACAAATTGAATCAGCACCTGTACTCAATAGGGTCTACCTATGGACCAATTTTCGTTTGATTCCGCCGGTTACTTCCTGAGATATAGCAGTCACCCCCGCGCAGAACACGTGCGATTGCTCCACCCCCCTTGGAGATATTGACAAACAAATTGAATCAGCACCTGTACTCAGTAGGGTCTACCTATGGACCAATTTTCGTTTGATTCCGCCGGTTACTTCCTGAGATATAGCAATCACCCCCGCGCAGAACACGTGCGATTGCTCCACCCCCCTTGGAGATATTGACAAACAAATTGAATCAGCACCTGTACTCAGTAGGGTCTACCTATGGACCAATTTTCGTTTGATTCCGCCGGTTACTTCCTGAGATATAGCACTCACTCCCGCGCAGAACACGTGCGATTGCTCCACCCCCCTTGGAGGAATTCGCTAAACAAAGTCAGGTGCACCAGTTCACATGGTGGTACATATGTGCAAAAATTTTTGTTCGATTTCATGCAGTAGTTTTTGCTCTAGCGCGGCCACAAAAACTGGTCACACACATACAGACTCACACACAGACAGACACACACACACACACACACACACAGACAGACATTTTCCAAAAATGGTCGAAATGGACTCAGCGCACCTCAAAACGTGCAAATCCGTCAAAATTCGACATTCGAAAATTTTCACGAAACCAATACTTTCTTCTATATATTAGATATAGAAGAAAGTAAAAAAGAAAGAAAGTATCAACCCGTCTAAAATTTTAAATGATTGACACTAAAAAATAATCCTTGTTATTCTCTGGTATTTATTTGTGTACTAGTTTAATCAAAGGCTAAATATTAACTGCTTTTCAACTAATTTATATTTCAAAACAACATTAGATGCCGGCGGTTCATAAAATTTTACGACGTATTACGTACGCGGCACGCTAATGAGTTTCATGTTTGCTTTAGTTAAGCCTTCATTCAAAATTTTCATTATCTTACTACTATTATATATGCGAAAGTTTGTATGGATGGATGGATGGATGTATGGATGGATGTATGTTTGTTCCTCTTTCACGCAAAAACTACTGAATGGATTTTGATGAAACTTTTACCACAATGTAGCTTATACATCAGAATAACACATAGGCTATAATTTAAAACGATATTCAAAAAAGTTCGATCGGTAGCGCCTTTTTCATTCCAATTTAAGGTACATTATTTCTCATTAATCAAAAGGCATTGACCAAACTAATTCAGTATTTAGTGTATCATCTCAACTCCCTGTCGAAAGCTATAATTGCGGGCATCATTTCTTCTTTCCGTATTTAATGTTCAAGGCTTTTCTCAAGTCAAATCATGAAGGTTTTTTTTCCAGCTTCATGGGGAATATCCAGGCTTTTACCATGATTTGTATTTAAAACGTTTTGTATAGTCTTAGTTGTATAAGTAGAATATTTATCCTTAAGCAATGTGTTTCTTAATGTGCATTGCTGCGTGAAAATATTATTTCTTTAGAATAAATTGTATTCCTTTATTAGTAAATTGTTCACTGTATCAATTATTTTCACAAGTTTCGTAAATTTGTCGGTCCTGCTTAATCGGGTAACGAATAAACGAATAAAATATCCTGGAACTGGATATTTCCCAGCGTCGGACTGGCCATGTGGGCATTCGGGCAAATGCCCGGTGCGCCGCTATGAAAAGCGCCGGTCAACAGACATCGAAGGTTTTTTTTTTTTTTTTTTTTTTTTTACGGTAAATTTTTTCTGCATTAATTTTTGTTCACTGAAAAACATTGTTTTTTTTTTTTTTTTTGTCACCTTGAATTGCATCGAATATTATTCACACCAGGCGCGGATCCAAGTTGAGCAATGGGGGCAATTGCCCCTCTCTGAACAAATGAGGGGGGGGGCGCTTCAAAGCTTCAAGGGGGCGCCGAAGGCGGCTAGGTGCTCTCGGTACTTAAAACACCAATATTGCTTCAAGCCGTTCAAGCTTCGGCACCCCCTTCTTCAAGCTTCGGCGCCCTTGAGGGAGCGCTTCCAAAGCTTCAAGGGGCGCCGAAGTCGCTCCCTTCTCACCGACCGAAGACGCCTGCGCGCTCCGTACTTAAAATGCCAATACTGCTTCAAACTACATAGACCCTTAACACTCAAACACTCAGAAATAATTTTACTAAAAAAGTAAGTTGGTAAAAGAACATTTACAAGCACCAAAAAAAAAAAAAAAAAATGATACGTCTCAATCTCCCCCACCTGGGGCTTTAAGTAAGCAAAAAAATATTTTTCGCTTCCTCAATCACATCAATTATCGTTAACGGCAGGCTTTCGCTTAATTTGCCTTACCAATATTTTACGCTAGTGCTACTATTATTTTTAAATTGTTTTTGTTTGCAAAATGCGATTTATATAGTGTTTTCAATTACATTTCAAGCAGTGGCGTACATATCACCCCCGTGGAGTGCACGACGTTTGAGAGCTAACGATCCAGAAAAACAGCAAAATAAACTACATGGGGAAATATTTTTTAGTTTAATACGGGCTGAGGGGCGAACTTACAAATCTTGACGGAGGGAAAGGGGCGCACCTAAGCTTATGTACGCTATACGTTTCAAGCATATACATTAGTAAATTATTTATTTTTTATAGTAGAATAGCATGAGCGTGACACAAAACTGTATTGGTTTTGAAAACGAATTATTAAAGTTTTTAAAAAGAAAGAGAAGATATTTGGAAATATATTATTCTCGTTTACGAAGTTTTCAACTTGTATGGAATGGGGCGCGTCCGCGTACTCCTAAGAGGCGCAATATATGCGACGTAAAAGTTTTCCTTCTAAATTTAGGGGAATGTCTCGAAATTTGGTACAAAAGGAAGAACATGACAGGAGAAATTATTTGTTTCCTTACTCAACCTGTGTAGAATAGGGGTAGAGCGAGTCCGTGTCACCCTAGGGGCGCAATGTCCGCAATTTATGTGTTTTCCCTCTTTACTTTGGGGGAACGTTTCGAAATGTGGTACACAAGAATCAAAATATTATTAAAAAATATTCGTCCTCTTCACCGGTTCTCAACTAGTTTGGGGTGGGGTGCTTTCCACATCCCCCCCCCAGGGGGGAGAATGTCTGCAAGTTTGTGAGTTCTCTCTAAATTTAGGAAGGATATTTTGAAATTTAATTCAAGAGAAAGAAAATATTTGGAAAAATTATTTCTGTCCATCACCGGTTCCGCACGAATGTCGGATGGAAGGTCCAAAACCAAATGGTTCACGACGGAAGATCCATGTCCAATTGTCCATAAGATCCGCGGGACAGAAGGTCCGCGAGACAGGGACAGAACATACGCAACTTGTAACGTGTATTTGGAGTTGGATGTGTGGTGTTTTGGAGTTGGATGCAAAAGAAAGAAAGAGATTTGGAAAATCTCTTTGACTCACCCACGATTCTCAACCTGTGTGGAAGTGAGGCTCGTTTGCGTCGCCCTAGGGGCGCAATATCAGCGACTTATCATCCCCCACTCCCCTAAACTTTTGAGAGAAAGTTTTGGAATCGAGCACACTCTCAAGGTTTAATCCGTAGCACAAGCGGCTGGTACCCCAAAAAAGTGGGGGGTCAAGATAAATGTGAGTAGGGAAAGAAAAATATGTGTGTGGGGGGGGGGAAGCATTACCTCGAAAGTTTTTCTTTTTTTTTAAAGATAAATTTTGCTATATTGGGTAGGGATTTTAACATTACTAATTAAATGACCTCTAAAAAATGCGGAATATGACCTTAAAATCAACCAGCCTGGTTGTTCTTCATTCATTTTTATGAAATAATCTGAAAAGTCCAATGTTATGGAATTTTCAGCTGTTATCTTAGTAAAATTAATCAATCCACTGAAAAAAAAAATCATTTTTCACTCGATCATCACTTTATAGATTCCGTAGTAGCCCGATTTTATTAATTTCCGTTCAACTAATTTTCATTATATATGACTTTAATTTCGTCACTGACGTATCTTTTGAGATGGTATGTTCGATTATGTTTTATTTTAGTACTGCGATTTTTTCTTTCTCTGAAGATGAAATGAAGGATTTTTTGGCTTGGGATAAAAAATATCGAAAATTTGAAAAAGCTAGACCACCCAGAAATCTCATTTCCCAATCACACACTTTAGGGAGTCTTAGCCACTTATCTTGATGACCATCATCATTATAAAAAGGGATGGAGAGAGGGTCACTTCCTTTCACACCACTCACATTACAACGTAGATCGCTGTAAGCAATTGTGTCACATCTGTTTTTATTCATCAACAGGACTGTAAATTGCCCCGTTAACAATGTACAGTACTCGACTCACGTCGGAACATCTTTGCCCAGTTTCCAAAAGGGCTTTTTTCTCAGAATGCACCATTTTTCTATGTCAGATTACCAAGACAGTTTTATTGCTCATCTGACATCTCGTTCTTTCTTCCGACCGTTTTAGGTGGACAAAGAAAACTAGAGCGCTGGGGAGTTACTGATAAAAATATAATTGGGCGCTGCACGCCGGCGCGTGTTTATTTCAAGTGTCCATGCAAAATAATGTTTCATTTTAGCTCTTTCGTGACGAGGACCATGTCCCAAGTTTATCAGCTTTCGAAAAAATTATGACGAATGTCTTTAAAGTGTATTTAAAATTATATTCAGTGCATAAATAGAGTAACCGAACACTTTTTTGAGAATAGTCCGAAATGTAAGTAAAATGATTGATATATATATATATATATATATATATATATATATATATATATATATATATATATATATATATATATATATATATATATATTAATTAATTCACTGTAATTATTTGTTATAATTATTTATTTTGTTGAAAGTATGCTGTGTTAAGATTTGTTAGTGATCGAATTGTCGCGTTAGTGTTGTAAAAAGGTTTCGGTCACTAACGCTTCACAAAAAAATATTTGTTTCTAGTTATGATTACAACTCAGGGTGTATCGAAAGTACCTTTGTGTGTCTGCGTTATTTAATTAAACAAATATTTTTATTTTCCAAATGAGGTCTGAAGTTAAAAGTTTTCTACAAAAAATTCATTCTTTCTAAATATTAAAGTAAGTTTTTTTTTTTCTTTTCCCAAGTTGGCTGAGGTAAAGAAAGAAGTTGAATATTATTGTTAAATATAATTTTTGCTGCAATGCTATAGTTACGTCTCCCGCATAGTCCTAAAAAAATACAATTTTTTTTTTTTAAGTTAAATTTTTCCTCACGAAAAAATTAATACTCTGCGTGGCGTGAAAAATGCTTCCAACACTAAAACTGCTAATTCTTTTGTAAAATGACCTCCTGAATCCATGCAATAAGGGGGAGAGATTTTTAGAGGGGAAGAGAGCATTATATCAACCGCAGAGATGGAGCGAACTTCGGCCTATGATAATTTATGTTGCAAATTTGCATTTTAAAGTTATAATTACATAAAATATTGTTATTTAAGCTATACACATTTGTCAAAGATAGTAAAAACACATAAGAAAATTATGTTTAATTATTATGATTGTGTATTGAACCCATGGAATCAGAAACTGTTCAATAATTAACAATATATTCTATTTAATTAGAAAAAATATTTATTTACTTATTTATTCTTATGAAATAAACAAGTCAAATAAAATTAAATTTAATTATTAATTATATGAACTTCAATTGCTTTAAGTTGCTTTAACACTTCAGTTGAACACTTTAGCTGCTTTAAAATGAACCATTTTTTAAAACATTTCTACTCTTCTAACATAGAAAAAAGAAGAAAAATTAATTTTTCTCATCTACCAGACAAAAAATTTTTAAAATCATATTTTATTTAATAGAGTTATTGTGTCATAGGTGTAAAATATCAGTTTTTGTCAAATTTATGTGGTAAAAAAATTAACACATTTTGTAGATATAATCAACAAAAAGTATATTGAAACTGAATTTTTATTTATTTTTTATCACGCCAAATACGAGGAAAGGGCCCATTCGCACACATCCACTTTTGTTGAAAGATACAATTTTTTTTGATTTCATTCGTTATTAAAAGAAAAAGCTTATTTTTCAGTTGATCATTCTAGAAATAAACAGTTCTAAAATTAAACGTATGAAATATTTTATATAAAATTTAAACACTGAATTATAAGTAACGAAAAATGCATGTGCATGACTCTAACAAATTCAACATAAGTTCAAAATTTTTATACGAGGATATTTAGATATCTATTACAATACTAAGATATAGTGTAAATAGCACCTAAATGCTGTTAAATTATTCTGTGATTTAATATTTGATAGCAGTTGGTTTTATTACAAACATCAACTTAGTTATAAATTATGCTTTTTCAGATTCCAAATAATGCTTCATATTACTTGCCATAAAGAAGTTAGAAATGTTTTTTTTTTTTTTTCTGGTACTACCAGTAAAAAACAAAAAATAGTGAAATTAATCAAAATATGAAACGGTAAGCAAAAGATTTTGGAATAGAAATACTAAGAATATTAAAACATAAGGATTATGCAAAGGTTCCCTAAGTCCAGACCACCTCGGACCCCCTTCTGAAAATTACTAACGTCGCTCTCCCCCCCCCCCCCCCCATGTGCTCCGAAAATAATCTTGATGTGATACTTTTCTTTTTCTAATATTCTAATATGTTTTAACTGTTTTCCTTTAAATTTATTGCTCTTTGTATTATTTTGAGCTATTATCTAGTTTTCATAATTTAACATTATTATTTTGCGCTGTGAAAGTAAAAATCTAGAAGGAATTAAAATGTTATTACCTAATTTCTACAATATGTTTACTACTAGCGGTACCCGCACGGCTTTGCCCGTGGTATAAACTTAACAATTCATTTGTAAAAAATTGATATAGCAAAAAAAAAAAAACTCTATTTTAGTTATAATTCAACTATAATTCTTTCAAAGAATGATATAAAAATTTGGCATGGACCCCACACTACTACCTTTTACGTGTAAATTTCTTAGTAGATGCCTTAAATGCTAAAATAGTGCTTGGAGTGAGCAAGATAACAATTCAAACATTTACATCCCTAGTTTGCCACAAAACAATGCCAAAAAAAAAAAGGTTTTACAATGATTAATCTCCTAAATATCGCCGATTTTAATATCATTCAGTGGATTTTTCGCAAAATATCGCCAATAGCGCCAAATTGAACCAAAATAAAAATAATCAATTTTTTCGCCACATTTGCAGCCAACTTGGCGATATGTCGCCAAATTGGCGTCAAACACTTGGCGACTAAAAGCTTGGCTATATTTCGCCAAGTGGTAGCGACAATTCATATCACTTTTGTCTGTATTCAAATTAACACTGATTTACCCCATAAAAGGGGTAAAAACCCCCTTGGGGGAATTCGAATGTAACCCCAAGGGGAGGTGCATAAAAATAAGCCAAAAGAGAAAATAAGAACAATTTTGCTGCTCACAGAAATCTTACCAAAGTTTAAAAGAAAAAGAAAGTTTTCTTTCCTAACTTCAAAAACAAAATAATAGAAATTTCGTGCATTATTCTTCACCATGATAATAAAAACAATAAACATCGACAAACATCAACCAGCAAATGATAAATTAAAAGCCAAACTCATTTACTCAAGCCATTTACTGCAATTTATATTGAAATAAAAAAAAGGAAATAAAATATGTTTTGCCAGACGATAAATTTAGAATGGTTTACTATCATGTTGTTTCTTTTTTGACCTCATTTGGTTAAACAATGTTTCCCTCTTCCACACAACTCGTCAGATCGCCAAAATATCTCTAAACTCACAAAAATGGTACGCGTCAGTTTCTTCCTTCTCCACCTTTTTTAAAGAAAGGACTCGATGTCTCATTTGATTGACAGGTGCCATCTTATCACGATTTTATTATATTTCATTTGACTAATTTTAATAAGGCTTGGAGTTTGGATTGCTACGAAAACAAATACATTTTTAAAATTATTAATGGAAAAAGAACGAAACAAATAAACGAAATAAAAACGTAACCATGGTAACAACATTAAAAGTTGATTTCCGTTGATAAAATAATTCATTTCATTAACCATTTTAGAATCGTTTGGCTTGCTTTACTGAAGATAAGCCTTGAATTCCGGGATTTAAGGCTTATTCCAATTGTTACAGCTCTCCTGATGATCGTAGAAACTTCGAAAAAACTTCATTTTGTGCAGAAAATTTCAAGCTTTCGAATGACATAAGACTTGAAAATGTGTATGAAATATTTCTTCCCTATTTTATCGAATTTCCGCTAAGAATTCGAATAGAAAAAGAACGAAATGGAATTTTCGAAAAATCGCTTCGAGGTGCAAAACTACATGCTACAAACTAATTTTGTGCCAAGTGGCATGAAAATCGACCGAACGGTTTTGGCGCTACGCGCGTAACAGACAGAAAGAAAGACAGACCCACCTTCAGCTTTATTATTAGTATATATATATATAAGAGATGAATAACGAACTTCTGAAGTTTCGTGAACAATACAATGTTATTAGTTTAAATGTGTTTATTTTTCATAGGCTGCGCATGAAATATTATTTTTGGATTGGAAATATGCGTTCAAATACAGGTTTCAAGGGGGAATAGGGCATAAAAGCAAAAAAATTTTTTGTAGAATGATACTCAACTTCATTGTCGAGATCGACAAACATGAAAAAAAAAAAAAAAAAAAAAAAAAAAAAATCATTGTAAAGAATTAAAGGAGGAGGAGATTGAAAAATGATTATTTCACAAGAATCTGAGTATTTATTTTTAGTAATTAATTGATCAGACACGCATGAAATTAGCAGTTCAGTTTGGAATAAATTGTGGCTCTTAATAATTACATTAATTTATAATATCTTTTATAAATTATATTCAAAATTAATAAATTAGATTAATAAGGATTTAATTTTTTCATAATAAATAAATATATTAATTAACTAACTATAGTACTAATTAATTATTGTAGTAATTAATCAATTATGTTAATAATTAATCACATTAATAATTAATCATATTATTAATTAATTATATTTATAATTAAGTAACAATAAAGAACACCAATTAAATACTGAATTAATAATGAATATTTTCTTTTTAATTGGTGAGGCGCCGGTTATCTCAGGATGCCCGCGCCGAATTTTCTTCTCAGTCCGACCCTGATATTTCCCATGCCATAGTCGCAATACTAAAGATTCCGTTTAATCGAATTCTCCGCTTAATCAAATAATATTTCTTGGAACCGACAGTATTCGTTTGAGCGGGGCCGACAGTATATGTTTTAGAGTATCGGTAATGTAATCGCTTGAAGAGATTGGCAACTAATAAATGGATTGGGTTCATTATTTTCCAATTTAATGGAACTTTAAATACAACTTTACGGTATTTTTAAAAAAAATTTTGCGCTGACTGGGCGGGTACTTACAATCGGTCACTTAGAATCCAATCGAACAGGTATCTTGCCGAATTTGTTGCAAGAATATTATAATAACTATATATTGGTAATTTTTTCAACTGACGCCAGTTTTGGCGCCAAAGACTATGTAATAATACTTTACTTCTTACATGATATAACTAAAATAAAACGATTGTTGTCTGATATTTGTAGACTGCGCCAAAATCTTAATCATCGAGATAATACTCCCACAGTTGAAGAAAAGTTCAGGCTTTTTTTTTTTTTTGGCCAATCCCGTACGTTGTCATTAAAAAAACTTTTAAAACTTATGTCAAAGCGTAAAGTAATCCGCATACGAAATTAATCAAACCCCAAAACTAAAATTACCAATAATTTGTGTTTTTCGCACAAATAATTGTCAAATGCTCCCTACAAATTTCGAAATCACTTAGGACAAAAACTTTTAGCGTCATTTCATGGTCAGCAATATTTTCTCAACATTAAATGACAATTTTTCTTTGACAAAAATTACTGACTTAATAATACTTAAGCATATTTTCATAAAGTAGGGAGGGGAGCAAAAGTATCCTAGGTATCCCAAAACAATTACCGCAAATTTAGCAACATTTTAAATCGTCAAAGCGGTACGTTTTGAGTTCTTTTAGTTTAGGAAAAAAAAGCGATTATAAATTGGTTCTCAATATTTTCACTGGCCCAGGCAACGCCGGGTATTTTTGCTAGTCATTATAATAACTGTTTCATATC
The DNA here is from genome assembly GCA_038373865.1 of Uloborus plumipes. Taxonomy (NCBI): domain Eukaryota; kingdom Metazoa; phylum Arthropoda; class Arachnida; order Araneae; family Uloboridae; genus Uloborus; species Uloborus plumipes. Next base: position 29,321 of record JAXGGA010009465.1, read on the forward strand.
AATCACGTTTTGTAACAATGTATTTCATATTTAATCATTTAGGACAAATCGCTTTAAATTTGAGCAAAAATTTGGAGATTTTCCTCACTTTCTTCAGAATTCCTTTATCAAAACTTATGTAAATTAAGACTAATAAAACCTGAAATATTACGAATCAATTAGTACCTGGTACGACTTTCAGTTCGTTGGAGTTAAGTAGAAAACAGCAGGACATAGAAAGATACTCGGTTTAAAATTTTCAAAAAGACCATAGAAATGAATTTCATTATGCAATCCAGAGAAGCTTGGCGTTCAAAATGGGTCATTATTACGATTACTGTGATCCCAATTTCTTTTTCGAAAGATTTCTGCAGGTTCCCGTTATCGAACCCGGACCACGAGAGGATGGGACCAATCGGAAAGAAAGACCTTTCTAACAAAAAAAGAATTTTTGAAATCGGTCCAGGCATCTTCGAGTAATCTTGTAACATACCGAAAAAAAAAAAAAATTCTCCGACGAATTGTATAACCTCCTCCTTTGTTGAAGTCGGTTAAAAAGCGAAATCAAGAGGGAAAACTGAAAATCAATATAAAAGCATTTCTTAGTTGAGCAAATAATTTTCAAATATTTTATTTGTTAACAACTGTCAACTAGGATTCAAACAAATTCTGTCAGACGCAGAAAATTTAGCTCTTTCTTTCGATACGAATATGCTAAATGTGCGAGTATGTTTACACAACCGAAATCGCGAAAACAACGCACATTTTCGAAGTTTTCAATAAATATCTTAGACCAAATCTTTGTACCTCTTAAATTACTAAGTAAAAACAAACTCAAAAGCGTGCTTTAGAGCGAAAAAAAAAGGAATGAAGCAAACATACACTAGATACACTCACAGACACCACAAACATATAATAAACTTCCTTGCAGCGTCGCGGGGTTAATAAAAGGAAAACACTCATCTTATACACTGCTCGACATTGAAAATGCAACACCAAGAAGGAGTGGTCAGAAATTGATGAAATTTGGTAAGAAGACAGAGACAGCATGGAACAATAAGTGATATTTATTTCAAAATAAATAAGCAAAATTTAGAGCGAGGACGGCGTCGGCTCAGTAAGAAGTAGGACCACCGCGGACAGCGATGCACGAAGAAACACGTCTAGGCATGGAGTCAATAAGCCTGCGGATAATGTCCTGAGGGATGGCACTCCATTCCCTTTCAACCATTTGCCACAGTTCGTCCTCTGAACGAGGCAGTGACAGGTTCTACAAACGGCGTCCAATCACGTCCCACACATGTTCGATTGGTGACTAGTCAGGAGAGTATGGTGGCCAGGAAAGCATCTGTACACCTCGTAGAGCATGTTGGCTGATTCGAGCACTGTGAGGCCGGGCGTTATCCTGTTGAAAAATTGCATTTGGCAGACCCTGAAGGTAGGGGATTGCCACCGGCCTCAGTACATTATCTACCTATCGTTGGGCCGTCATAGTGCCCCGAATACGAACTAGAGGTGATATGGAATTGTATGCAATAGCGCCCCAAACCATTATGCCACGTTGTCGCGCTGTGGGGCGTTCCACAGTTACTGCCGGATTCGATCTTTCTCCACGTCGACGCCACACACGTATGCGATGACTATCGCTGGACAAACAGAAGCGGGATTCATCTGAGAACACTACGGTTTGCCATTCTGCCATCCACGTCGCTCTGGTCCGGCACCATTCCAAACGTTGGAGTCTGTGCTGTGAGGTCAATGGCAGTCTTCTTAGCGGGCGCCGTGATTGCAGGCCACGTGCAACCAGTCAACGGGAAATGGTTCTGGTCAACACAGGAACATCCAGGGTACCTTGCACGTGCTGCAGAATCGACGTACAAGTGACTTGCGGGTCCGCCACAGCTTGTCGGTGAATCCGTCGATCCAAGCGATCTGACGTCACTCTGGCTGCACCTGCACCCCTCAATGTGGCTACATTTCCTCTTTCCAACCATCTCCGACACAGCCGTGCTTGCATCCATGTGGGTATCAGCTGCAATTTGACGTATGGACCAGCCTCCCCTTCTCAGTCCGATCACCATACCCCTTGTAAAGTCGTCTATGCTGGAAGTGTCTTCGTTGAGGACGGCGTGGCATTTCCTCCTATCACACGTATCCTTCGAGACAAAAACCAAATTTCTCCGATAATTAGTCTGGCAGAAAAACCAACATGAACATAGCCCACTTTTCAACTTCATTCTCTTATATCTTACTTCACGTGCGTCGGAGAGCTGCGCATTTCATATCATTTGCATAACTCAGTGACGTGCGTCTACGGTAAAATTTGCATGAATTTCTGACCACTCCTTCTTGGTGTTGCATTTTCAATGTCGAGCAGTGTATATACGCACTGTATCTGTATACGGCAAACTCACGATTATCCGCGAAATAGAGTGACGCGGAAACTGCGGATAATCCGAAGAATAGGCAAACATCGATTCTAGTGTACACAATAGATAAAAAATCAATAGAACGTACACATACATTTAAATGATAGCTGAAAACTCTAACAATGAATCTAAAAAATATCTTTAAAAAGTAAAAATGAGCAATAACACACTCATACATAAAACATGTAGTAGTCATAATAAACCTAATACTAGCTCATACCTTAAATTTTCCTGAAAAGTAGGTCAGTATATATTTTTTTTTAATTTAAAACTATTCTTATAAATCAGTGATTGAAGTGTTTTCAATTGTATCTCGTCACAAAGTGATGTATTATAATCCTGCCCCTCAAAATATTTAGTACGTCCGTCGAAAAGAGTGACAGCTGCATCATAGCTGATTTTAAAATGTGTGCCGTAAACTTGACTTGACCCGGTGCCAACATCGCCTTCAAGGCAGTATTGAATTAAATTGATTCTATCTTCCATGAAGTTACAACTGTTGTTCACACACAAAAGCTGCACAATTACTTGAAGATAAAAAATTTTATTCGTGCACCAATTTCAGAAATTATACACCAAAAACTCTACAAGTATCTTAACCAAACACCACTACTGTTCACTTCTCTAGCTGCCAACAGCTCTTTGGATTCCCACGCACCTTCTCTGTCCAGTCCTGTTGCCATTGTTCCTTCAAGAATCATTCCATGTTCCCAGGCGAGTGGTTTAAGGTCCCGTTCCGCCAGCACCCTGAGATCTTTATATGTGCATTTTTCTGGCTTCAGTGAAACCATCACCGTAAAGAAAAAAGAAAACAAAAGCGTGAAAGACCCCCAGATAATCGGGAATTTACTGTATTGTAAACAATCCGATATGCCGATATCCTTCTATAGCGAGAACTTCATCAGGAAAAAAGCGAAAACATCATCAAAAATAATTCGCAAAAGAAGTCACTGCTAAGAAGAGTTGAGAGGAATCAGACGCTGCTGCATTTATGCAGAAATGAATGCGAAATATTGTTTCTAACATGTCTGTTCAGTAGATGTAGCAACAAAATAAGAATGCTGCTACACGTACAGGGACACATTTCTGTACCTCATAACCAGACTAACGTGAGTCCTTTTTCGTAACTTTTCAGGAACGGGTGAAAACGATTGTCGAATGCATGCAAAGGATGAGACTCGCGCTCTTTTAGTGCTGCTGAGTAATTTTGAAGGAATTTCTTTTATAGAATAACGTTCTCATGGGTCGATCCGGAACAAGATTCCTTATACTAAGCAATAATAAAAGAGAAATCACCATTTTTGGACTTGGGTCATTCCAGCGAAAATGGTACAAATCATGTCTGAAACACTTAAGATTATCAATTTAAATAATTTCCACCAACTAATCTTTTTTTTTCTTGAGTTTCCATTTATTTGTGTATAATGAAGTGTAAATAACTAGTACATGACTGATTTATGAAAGAATTTTAAATATTTTGATCACTTTGTGTAACAGAGTGGACAAATAAGCCTTTAAAAATATCTTTATAATCACAAAGAAAAGTTAGAATCACAGAACAAGCATAAAGTGGAATAAACAGCCTAAAACTGTAAGTCTGTCTGCTATTTCAAGAAAAAAATCTATTTTTTTCATCATGAAATCGACTGTAACAGAATGGACATCCAACAGTTCAAATTAACTACCATAAGAAAAGAATGAGGCTCACCCTGGTTGTTGACTAAGGCTCGACCGATGGCATTTTTTGGCCGATGGGCCGATGCCGATTGTTGGCCGATTGTTCAAAGTTGGCCGATGGCCGATGGCCGATTATTTTCCTCTTCCATCGGCCGATGGCCGATGCCGATGGCCGATGGCAAAAAAAATCAGAAAATGAGTAAAATAAATGTTTTATAAAAGATTTGAAGGGTTATATATTCATTTCATTCTACTTTTATTTCTACGAATCCAGGATAATTGTAATCATTAAGATGAAGTCATTCAGATTTTGGCATAAATTGCTATTTTACTACCACTCGATTTAGTGTTCACCAGATTTTCTTGCACATACTTGTTTCACATAAATAAAAACTTACATTTTCATGTATTAGTTTAATTTAAAAATATAAGAAAAAATGAAAAAAAAAAAAAACTACACAATTTATGTATTTTCTAAATTTGAATATTTTTTTGCACAAAAGTAAACAAAACCAATTTGAAATACCAATTATGTACTAGTAGTTTATTTTATTTGTTTGTTTATTATTTTCAATGAATTTAATTTTGTAAAAGTATGGTAATTTAATCCCTATTTATGGGAAAAAAGAAAAAGGGGGAACTCATAAATAACTTTAACTATGTAAGCGAAGCACCCGAAGTCTTTCGATGATTCGACAGCGAAGTCATAACAAGATTTTAAGCTGAGGATCACATGATACACGGTGCCAGCCGGCCCGCGAACTTTCTCTGTGTAAAGTACAGTTGTTTAGTTTCGGTTTTGATTCACGAAAAGTGCAAACACTTGCACTTTAAGAGAAATAAAAATTCACGGGAAAAAGCAGGAAATGAAGTAAATTAGAAAGATTTTTAAGTATCTTAAATATTTTTTCAGCGCTTATTTTACGTATTGTAAGAATTCTTACTTCTTGATATTACTTTTTTGCAGTCATTGCATGTTTAGTTCCCTCGACAGGTCTATTGAAACTGTAAATTGGATATTCATTCAATGCATCAAGTTTCTATACTGCTGTTTTGGTAATATTAAGCACCAAAGTCAAAATAATACCGTAGAAAGCAAAGAGCTAATACCTGCAGTTTGAACTTCTTTCAGTACTTACTTTTTGTGATGTAACAACAATTTTGGCAACATTTGGCGGCGCCGTGCTGTTCGTTGATGATTAAGAAAGGTTAAAATACGAAATATAATACATTTAATACATTAGTAGTAAAATAATGTATTAAAAGTAGATTTAAAATATTAGCAGAGCTTTAATACATTTTCATAAATGGTAAAATGCAAGAAGCTCTACTTATAAAACTTTATTAGTTGTCAATACAATGATAATGATATTGCTAATTTGGCGAAAACACTTAATAAAACGTAGAGTGCACCATTGGAGTTTTTAGGGGCATAAATTTTTAGGCAGGCTTTTTGTCTCTTTTTTTTGGGGGGGGGGGGGATGTTCCTTAGCATTTGAAGAGGGTGTGCCATCGCCTTTGGAGGAGGGGGATGTGGGCAAGTTTATGCATACACTTAACTATTTGTTAGTTTCACGCTTCATAGTCAAGAAATATCAGGATAAGTCAATGTGAAAAGTTATTTTTTTGCTTTGAACACAAAGTTGCCCCGCCCACAAGAGCAAAGTCGGAGCACAAATCCAAATAGCACGGAGACCAAAATAAAAACTAGAACGCAATATGCCCCCCCTCCCCCCCACCAACTGTTAAAAAATAGACGGGCAAGTATAGGCCATGACCCTCCCAGATGGGCACTCCTCCTTAAACGAGTATGACTTAAAGGGAACATCTTAACACCTTCAATATTCAATTCAAGACTTGACAATTTAGAATTGAGTAACACAATATTCGATTTCAGAAAAGAAAAATGAAAACAATGATCTTATCCCATAACAAAGAAACCAGAGGTGGGCCCTTCCTTGAAATTTTGCAGCATAGATCCCCTCTTCTATTAAAATAAATGTGTTTGCTTAATTCATCTGGCTAACATCTTTTTAAAATTATAAAGAAAAAAAAAAGCTTCTTATTCCCCTATACACACAAAAAAAGAAAGAAAAAAGAAAAAAAGAAAATAAATCCGCAAAAATTAATGCCGCCATTCAGAGGATTTACTGTAATTCTAAAAACTCTCATCAAAGAGATCGCTCGGAAAGTGTTTGCTGTGTTGTGCAAATTTCGGTATCTGCCCGATTCGGAAAATTCCAAAACCCAGAACTGTGTTTGGTTCTGTTGCCGCTCTATTTCAAGCCACACGGTGAACGTACTTTTAATTATGAAGTAAAAAATAGAAAAGAGTCTGCCTAAATTTTTTTTCCCTCTTTAGATGACTTTTTTTGTTTAAACATCGGCCAGGCATCGGCATTTAGATGTTTTCGAGGCCGATGGGCCGATGTTTTTCCCAAGTTAGCATCGGCGGCCGATGCCGATGGCCGATGGAAAAATTTTCAGACATCGGCGCCGATGCATCGGCCTGGCCGATGCATCGGTCGAGCCTTATTGTTGACTACATAATTCAATGTAGCAAGTTAATCATGGCAGTTATACTACCTATATTTTTAAAAATATACATCAGATTGAATGCAATTGTTTATTTTATTTCCAAAAGGCTTGTAACAGAGTGGACAATTCGCAACATAGAAAATCTAGGGACAAGGACAAATAATAGTGTTTTTTGGGGAAATTTTTTTTATTTGCGTAATAATCTGCAGAAATGGTGTCAGAAGCATCTTTTGTGCAGTGCAGTGTCATTTATTTTGTTGTTACATTTCATAATTTTAAATCACATTTAAAAGTCTAGCAATTTGAATCCGGGACACGTCATTTTCTCCTTCTTCAGACAAAGATAATTTTTTTTTTGTGTCCTTTCTTAATGGATTATATCTAATCAATTGATAGTTGATGGCACAAAATTAAGTGGAGAACCAATAAAAAATACACTTAATGGGTAGTAGTTATTAAAATTGATTTTAAAAAACTCTAAAGTCTCGGACATGATTTGTACCATTTTCGCTGGAATGACCCACTTACGCCGTTCTGGTAAGGTACAGATTTTATTTCGGTTTAAATGCAGCCCTGTTTATTTCCTCCCGACTGGCCCCTACCGTCGAAATAACCCAGTTGGGCACAAACGGTAACTGCGGAAGTTAGACTCACATTTTCCGAACAATGCCTAAAAAGGCACTAACTGGGGAATAACACAAACCCCAAAAGTCAATAAAAATTAAGTACATTAAATTGCTAAAATGATACCTGGTAATTTTTGTTAGAAATAAAAACTAATTTAAATTGAATTTAATAGTGTTTCGTAGTTTAGTTACACGTAAAATTTCAAATATGTTATGAAATGAAAGACTAAAATATCCGTTTAAGATCCTTGAAATATAAAACAAATACGGATACGGGTATAAATATTTATTGTTCTATGGATATCCGGCACATCATTACATACTGAGTGTAAAAATGTTGAAATTTGACTTTTTTTTTTACTTTTCTTTTTCCTTCTTTCTTTCCTTTTCTTTTCTTTTTCATGCTTTATTTTCAGTGGAAACGAAAGAAGCAATCTTGCACAATAAAAGTAAAGAAGAATGGATGACAAAAAAAAAAGAGAAAAGAAATAAAAAGAAAAACTTCCAGACTCTACACTTTACCTTCCCACGGCAGTATAAAATATGCAAACTAAAATGATGAAATCAGAGAACTAAAACAATTATAAAATTGCAATCACAAAGCAATAAATTTAATCTATATAAATGAAATTGGAAAGCACTAAGAAGTATTCGCAGCATGGTTACCGCCAGGTATTACAAATATCGGGTAAGTGGAGTAGTTATTTACACAGGTTCAGTCATGTTTGATCTCTTTTGTTAGCTTTTTATTTGACATGTCTGGTGAGAGCAGCAGTGCACGGAGTAAAATTTTACAACGTCGTTAAGAATGCTTTTAAGCAATCATGTTTTTAGATTCTCATCTTCAAATACGGACATCAATCCGGGTGGATGAAACCCAGACTATTTGAATGAAAAATCCGCGCGTCTGTTAAATAGCTACTTCTCAGGATTATTGTCTTAGGAAGTAATCATAAAATACTCGATTTACAGTGAACTCTCACTTATACACCGCTTCATTTATGCACCTTTTTCACTTATACGACGATTTTAAATGGTCCCAGCACATTCCACAGCAAAATAATTATAATATAATTCGTTTATACGTCGCTCTAAAGATAAATATTTCATTTATGCGCCAAATTTTCAGTAAAATATTAGAAAATTTATTTATTTTCTTTAAAAAAATCATTTTTCTTCACTTTTTTTTCTCTTTAATCTTTCGCCTTTATTGCTCACGGAAGGCATTTTTTCCGCATGAACTTCGGAGAAGGACAATTACCTATTATGAATCGCTTTAAAGGGAACAGTTTGTAATTAGGTATGTTACAATTTTTGTTTTCTCTTCATCACTGTAGTTACGTTACAGTAATTACCAAACCGAAGTATATCCCTTGTCTGTAGAAGCATTCTTATTCTCTCATTAAAAGCTATGTTGCGTTTTAGTCCTTTAAATAGGCTTGTTCACTCATACGTCTCTCTCACTTCTGCGTCTTTTTCTGTTGGTCCCTTGAGCAGGCGCATAAGTGAGAGTTCACTGTATTTATTCTGGCTAAGAGGAAATTATTCGCAGCACCTGTGAGCTCTTACCCTGACTCATGCATGGGAAATAGTTACAAAACAAATAAAGGCAATCACCGGCATGTTAATATGTGATATCAATAGCTTTTTAAGAAGTAAGGCAAAACCGTAATCTTAATTGAAGATAAGATTAACAACCGATTCGTAATGTGACAATATTACGAATGAATGCTATATATGATAAAACTTTCATGTTTTTCGGGTGTGAACAGCAAGTAATGTTACGTGGGAGAAAAATGGTGGCAACGCACATTGTAGGGGAATATGGGGTAAAGTGAAACAGTTAGGATAACTTGGCTTTTTCAAAATGATCCAATTGGAAATTTGTTTTATAAATTATGGTACATTAAAAAAGGACAATGTATTTAATATTATGACATCATTTTTATGTAATTTTTGACACTAAATTTCTACCTTACAGAAAAAACCTTTTTTTACCATTGGACAAAATGAAGACTAAAATATTTTTCAAGGAAATATTCTCTATTTGATTATGAAAAGTATTTTTGATGAAATAAATGAGTAAATGCGAGAAAAATAAATAAATGAACAGATAAAGAAACAATAAACTAATAAATAAACAAATTAATTAATTAAGTTAAGTGAACAAATAATCGAGAGAATAAAATGGTGCACTAATAAGAAAATAAGTGAATGAATGATTGACTATGGAAAGAAACAATAAACTAATAAATAAACAAATTAATTAATTAAGCTAAGTGAACAAATAATCGAGAGAATAAAATGGTGCACTAATAAGAAAATAAGTGAATGAATGATTGACTATGGGAATTCATTAAGGAAGGAATCTAAATTAACTAATTAATTAATTAATAAGTAAATAAAATGAACTATTTCACTTTGCTCCATCCATTTTACCCCACATGTACTTGACTAATTGTATACAAAGCATTTGAAAAAAAAACAAAGCATTTGAAATAAATAACAGAGTAAACATTATACTACTTCACTTTGCCACACAATTTCTTCATAACCCTCACTCTCTTATTAGCGAAATAAATTGAATGCACGCGTTATATGGAGCTACAAAAAATCCTTAACAATGAAAAGTTGAAAGTTGTGAGCTTCAGGGATGCAAGTCGTCTTAATGAAGATGGATCAGCTTCAGGCCGTTGGGGAAAAAGAGCAAGATTTTATTTCTGACACATTTAAGTCTTCAGAACTCGCGCCGTGAGTGAAATACACCAAAAGCAATAGCGGATTTACTGGTTTTGGGGTCCGTCTTACAGCAATTTTTTGAGGGGGGAGGGGTGAGGGGGTGGGCTTGTATGGTACACAACTGTAAAAAAATATGTGCATTTTTAAATCCTCTTCGGGGCCCCTTGTAACTGAGACAGATGCGACATGGTAAATCCGCCACTACCAAAAAGAATTTTTTTTTTTTTTAGAGATTTCATCAAATATTATTATTTTGTGTACCATTTTGTATAATACAGTGGAACTTACGCGACACGTGGAAAACTCGACTACCTCGGTAAGTCGACATTCATGTTTCCAATGGTTGATGCAATATCAATTCCAATGGGGGGAAACCTCTATAACTTGACACATAATTACAGAAACCTCTGCAATAGGGTGGAGTGAAAACGCTCGAAAAAAGAAAGTTTATCGCAATTAATTAGCCTGTATGCGGAAAAGTTGCCCCCTATAGGTGTAACCATATGTCTGTAGTTTTAGCTTCCTACGAAGTTATCTTCATCTGCCTATTTACCGTAGAAAATTCTACAAAATCGTTATATTTAAGGAAGTTTAATGCCGCTCTTCGCATGTTTTCCTTAAGAAAAGAAATCAAGATCGCGTCAGGTAAAGATGGCTGCATAACAAGTTCCATTACAACTCCGAAAATTTGTCTTTAAATATTTAGGTTAGTTGTCTTCCAGAACTTGACAATATTGTCTTTTAGTTTCAAACTTAGGCAACAAAATTCTCGATGCTATCCTTGATCTAATAAATCCGTCCAGAGCGTCACTGCCGCATACAGCTGCTAATGTATAAGTAACTATTTTCATACAGAGCTCTACTTCTTGTGAATGGCACGGATATTTTAAAATATTAATATCCTCAGGAATATCCAGGATCCTCATCTAGTTCATCTCCTTAGAAGAAATAGACTTCGTAATCGGGTGCTTGGTAAGGTTAACTGAGTTCCAGTCAATTTAATCCATATAGTTATCTACGTTGAAATGTACAATGAATCTTTGAAGGCCCAACTTTCTCACGTGTATTCGATCATCAGACAGCATAGATAGTATAATTTTCTCCGGATTCCCAAAATAATCGTTCCATCGCAGTGTTTTATCTACTATATTCTTTAGCTCTTTAGGTAGAAATCAAGATTTTTTTAGTATGCTGTAAATATGCTGACTACCATATCGACATGATGATTTAGATTTAATATCAAACCACATGCATGCCTATTCTAATAACATATTGTGCTAATATTCTCAAGTTCTCCGATGGGCCACAAAATTCTATTTGCTTTCGTTAGCCATCTGGCATGACTCATTTTTTCTGAAGCATTTGGTGATAAGTTGAACGGAATTTTCAGTTCACATTTCGTTGGGATACCGCTGGTCCGTACTAAGTTCATTAAAGGTAATCTCGGGCAAAGTTACTTCTATCCTCTCAAAAGTGAACTACAGGCATACCTTCACAAGCTTCTAGTTTCCCCACAATGTTTCCACAAAACCCTTTAGTGGCTGTAATTGTTCCATCAAAATGCTTTATTAGATGACGTATCGGTAATTCATTAGTATGTAATAAGCAAATAAAGCATTGTAAAGGTCGTCCAACAGAGAGCTCAATTTGTCTTATTAAACCATTTTTAGATCCTGTATTGCCCATTGTTCCGTTACACGGTTGTACCTTAGAAATGTCAGTACTTTTCTCTAAAAAACTTAATATGCTAATTTTTATGCCATTTAAACTACTAGATTTGGGAGTGACATGGTCAACATTTTTAGATCCAAGCTCTAAAACTAAAGCAATATGCTCTTCTATGATTGTTCTTTTAGCTATCCTTTTTCCTTCCTTAATTTGAATTAAAGTCTTGTCTTTTTGACTGTCGAAGTACAATCCATATTCTTCTGATGAAGAGAGTTCTTCATTATTTCTTTTTCAAATCAAGACAGTTTTTATTCCTTTCCTTTCTAATTTTACTACGATCGACTACTTTAGAAGAATCTTCTTTCGTAATTATTCCTATATCTTGCAAAGCAGCATTTATGAGGATTGAAGCTGACCTATCGGACACACCAGTTCTGTCACAGGTCTGTGCTACATTTGGAATTCTAGTTCTCATTTGCAAATTTGAAGGAGAATCTTGACTTATAACTGTGCTTTTTGTTTTAAGTTGTTTATAGCTAGAAATCGTTTTTTCATTTTCGTGAGAAGAATTAGAAACATTCAAAATATGCCCTGTAATAGAAATAGAAAGTCTACCTTTTGTTTCCACAATATCTTGCAGTTGAGTATTTTTAGCTCTTTCAGCTGCTCTGTCATTCCGTTTTAATCACTTTTCAATCATTTTGCTTGCTTTTGCATCAACACATTTCCAATTATCATTTTACCCAGTGTTCTTTGATCCGTTAAAAATGCCCTTTCATCTATAGGAACTTTAATTTTTCAAGAACAGAAAACAAAATCCTTACATTTTCGTAACGAAATATCAAAAAGATTTTGCTCAACTGATTCGCTAAAAGACACAACCTTTTTGAAAAAAAAGTACATCTTTTTGTTTTAAATTTGTTTTAACATTACGATATTTCGCATAGTATTATCTTACCTTAGATTATATTTGTTGGTCGATATAGAAGGAAGTGAACTTTTCCCCCATAAGCATTTAAGATCATTCCGTACACGGGAACACACATTTATATAAGCAGGTTCCTTTTGATTTGTTTATAAAAATTATAGACGTATATATAAATTATGTCTTATAACACCCGAATACGTATGTAGAATATTATGTTTGAAGATTTCAGGAGTTCCAAACAATGGACTTCAGTCTTGTGATCGAGTCTTGGGCATTTTGAAATGCCCTAAGTAACGTGTGATAACTACATAGAAGTACTCACGTGGACGGGAAAAAAATGGCTTACACGTAAATTAAACTAAAAAGAACGTTCTAACGATAGGAGTTCCGCTAACTCGAAGAAAAGAACCGCAATTGATAGTAGCAAAATAAGTGAACGTAAACATTGGGCTGCTAGGAAGAGCACGTGCGGTGCGCAAGCGCTATGTACAGTTGTACACTTAAAGGTCATCCTACAATTGCCAAGGTCATTCACTTATTAACTGACTCTTTATTTCAAATAATAAAGTTTAGGTCCGATCATTCGTAACTTCAAATGAGAGATGTTATACTTTTATAATTTCGTTTTTGCCATATAGGTGAGAAATTAAGCAAAATACTTAAAATTCAAGGCCACATAGGCAGATAAAGATATTATTTTATTTCGCTAAAATTTTGCACAATAAATAAGCTTCATAAGGGGCAACTTTTCCGCATCCAGGCTAAACTTATTTTGTACTTTTATTTTTTCACTCCACCCTACTCTGCAAGTCGAATTCTATTTGTTATTTTAGTTTATTTTCTGCAACCGATATTCTTTCACATTCACCATTTCTGAGAATTTTTCGCTTTAAAAGGTAGTCAGTTGATTTTTTTCTGGAAAAATGTTTGCACAGAATTTTCCTCTCGTGCCCCAGAGGAGTCAGCCACCACTCTGTGCTGTTACTGCAGTCCCAGGGCAAGGAATAGGTTGGAGAAACGTACTGCAGTCTTCAAGAGGAGCAATGCAGCACGAAAATTGTTTTTCGAACAAGTGTGAGCAGGGATATTCTCTTTAAGGGGTCTCAGGACTTTTTACGCGCTCCGCGAACGCAAAAATACCTTTTTTTTTAAACCAATACAACTTTTTTATTAAAGCAAGTAGAAACAAGAAAATTTAAACCCATAATATTCATACATATTTACATTATTTTCCAAAGTTAAAAATAAATTGGATAAAAAATATTTAATTTGTAAAGAAATATAAATTGGATATTTTTTCAAAATTACGAAAATCAATACTTCACGGAGCGCAGGCTTCTGCGAAAAAGAAATGATAAAAACCTACAAAATTAATTTTATTTATTAGAAAAATACTTGTTTTCAATGTTATACACACTTTTCATAAGTTCAGACCAAAGAAAAAATTTATTATTCAAATTGTTTAGAAAATTTTTGAAATTTCAAAATAAAAAATATTAAAAATGCCATAATTTTTTTCCTGTTGGTAATTTATCTAAAAATTGATGTATAACTTATAAAAATGCTTCATTCAAACATGTATGTGAAATTTCAAACGAATATGATATTCAGTTTTTAAGATATCCTGCACTCCGTGAAGTATTGATTTTCGTAATTTTAAAAAAATATCCAATTTAAATTTCTTTACAAATTAAATATTTTTTATCCAATTTATTTTTAACTTTGGAAAATAATGTAAATATGTATGAATATTATGGGTTTAAATTTTCTAGTTTCTACTTGCTTTAATAAAAAAGTTGTATTGGTTTAAAAAAAAGATGAATTTTTGCGTTCGCGGAGCGCGTAAAAAGTCCTAAGACCCCTTAAAAGACCTGATTGGCAAGGAAATCTCTCCTGTTGGAGATTGGATTTATTCCTAATAAGTTATCTCAAAGTTGCTCTATTTATTCTGTCATGTTCTTTTCCCACAAAAAATGAGAAGGACAGAAAGGAAAAATTATTTACTGAATTAAATTTTATAATGTGGATGGTAAGTACTAGTAAATGAGTAATACAGAAAACACTACAACAGCTGAAATCATGAGACCCGGTAAGTTTGACGCCCGCTTAACTCGACATATTTTCGTGGTCCTTTGGGTGTCGAGTTACCGAGGTTATACTGTACTTGGTGTTTAGAATAAATAAGTACTGTATATTTTTTTTCTTCTTGTGAAAATATTTCATTTACTAACTTTTTTGTTGAAGGAAATAGGTGGTGTGGAAAAAAAAAATCTTACTCTCGCAAGCTCTCAAATCCCTTATTTTTACACGAGATCTGAAGGGTTACGTTTCCACAAAGAAGCATTGCTACCAGGTTTTGAAACATTGTGTTTTCATTTTTTTTTTTTTTGAAACTTTTTCTGGACATTTTTTTCTTTTTAATTATCTGCCCTCTATAGTTGATTACTAATGCTTCTTAAAGCTATAGTTTTGTATACATTTTAGTCTTATCTTTTCAGCGATTTTGTTCGAACTAAATTTTATAGGTAAAGAACACTATTGACTCGTAATAAATAGACACATTTGTGTCGAAATATGAAAGAGACAAATAAGCAACGCTAAAACGCAAATTTGCAAAAAAAAAAAAAAAAAAAAAATGCAATCACCAGCTTTGAGGGAAATAAGAAACGAATTTTATTCTTTTCAAAGGCTGTTCAGCTAATGCATATGAAAAGACATCCGGAAAATCGTTATATAGAATGCTAGGATGTCTTTCACCAGTCGGCTAACTATAATAGTTTAGATTGATCCAGAACTTATGGCCTTACCCTTTAATAAGAGTTTGAAAGAGTCTTTCCTAAAAAACACGATCAAATGAATTTAGGTTGTTTGTTTTAGTAATACTTCTCTCTAACTTCAAAAATTGAGAGGTCATTTCATACTGTGATTGTGATTTTGTTTGTCTATCCACAGAAGAATGATCTGTTTTTTCCCTCTTTTAAAGAAAAAAATGTTAAAAAAATATTATTTTATTTGTTTATTTATTTTAAAATTCATTACAGATTATTATTAGTAAAAGTTCTCGTGCCACAGCGCTTGTTTTAGCTTTACTCCAAACTAAAAGTTTAAAAAACGTAGAACCGACTTTTACAACACAGAATCGAAAATCAAACTTTCATTCAGATATAATTGCAAATTATTCTAATAAGTAAAAATTAATTTATTCTCTATGGAATATAAGTACTAAAACATGAACTCTGAAAAGAACATCATCTTTATGTACAAGACTTACACCAGATCCCTGGCTTTAGCTGCCTTCATGATTCAAACAAACCTTTATAAATTCAGTTAGCATCTAAAAATTGTGTCAAAGGGGTTCTTGAAAACCATAAAACAGTCAGTGAACTTATTCCTGAAACATTTCTCAAAACATTCCTCCCCCCCCCCAAAAAAAAAGATCCGGTTATCATACATGTCTCTCTCTCTCTCTCTCTCTTTTTCCATTTCCGAACATTATAGAAATAAAAGCCTGCAGAATGGTTTTCACAAAATAGATTTTTGTGCAGTCAAAACACAAATAAAACTTTAAAAGTACTGTGACGAAATGTATTGAAGTTCCTGTAACGTTCTACATTATTGGAACGTTGGCGAGAACTAGATATTTTTTTATTCTTTTTTCGAAATTTCAACATTGACAATAAAAGTTTTAAAAAACAATTAAAATTTGGTCTTTTAGCCAGCAACCATAAACCCTTCACCTCAGAAGGAACCTGTAAACAAGTACACGTGTGACAAGATTTGTTTCTGTGGGGCGCCAATGACGTCAATGAGACAACGGGACTTGCCGACTGAATACCAAATAGGACCCGGCGATTGGTCAACTTGGGCTCAAAAGATGTTTTCCGCCAAGAAATCCTTTTTTGAACTTCGATACTTATCTTTGCTTATCGGATTATGACATAACTGCCATTTTATTTGTACATTTTCTTTTGGCATCTTGTAACATCCTGGTGAAACACGTGAGCAGTGGCTGATCTGCAAGCTGGTCTTCCAACATCGGTATTTCATTGATTCTAAGGAATGACTTCCTACAGTTCGACTTATGGGCTTTTTTTTCTACATGAAGACTTGTCTAGCAACATATCTTTCATCATGAGATTTAATCCTTCCGCATGGAATTACAACACGTATTATTAGATTTAACAAAAAAAAAATAGCAAGCCAAGCACGATTATATGTACATGATGATGTAATTTAGTCATACTAAAACTTAACCTGAATTAAAAAAGACTTAAAAATAACTCTAACAGTGGAGTCTAACCCACGGCTGGCGGGCCATATCCGGCCAGCGAAGCTGATCCAGGTGGATCTTTGTTATGTTCCGTGTAACGAAACTAATCGAAAGCTATGTTATGGAAAGTGCAGCAACAATCAATCCTCCTTATTCGATATTAAGAACGATTGTTGTAAATTTTGAGCCAACTGGTCAGAAATTAGTTTCTAAAAGATCCATGGAATTTTCGTATTGATAAAGTTAGCATGCAGAAATGATAGCAAATATGTGTTCTGGCCAGTGAGGTTCATCTAGGTGCTGCCTTCTGTTTAAAAAAGGTTGGATACCGCTGCTGCATAGATAACGCTTTGCATATTTGTTTTATCTATTTTATTTTGACTTATCTCTCTTGATATTATAAGACTCAATTTAATCTTTTTGCTTTGCAGAATTCAGGAATTCTTATAACTACTTTTGGAGGCTTCAATTTTCCTCCGGCTGTGACGGAACGGGACTCATATGAGTCTCATTCCGTCACAGGTATTTTATTCGTTATCCTTGAATTATTTTTCTTAAAATTTCAAATTTCTATACAATTCTTATGAAAAAGATTTAATGTTGCCGCCAACAGAAAAACTCCCTACTTTTTTTTATTCGTATTTATGGAACATAAACTACTGATAAAACTACGCGAAATGTCCCATTCTGTCACAAAGAATGACCCTTTAATTAAAAAAATACATAATTAGCTATGTCTTTAATAAAATGCCCCTCTTTGCGAAACAGGATCAATAGAAGATAATTTGCTAACTGAATATTGCAAGTATGTCTCTAAATGTCTTAAACTTGAAGTCCCACTTTAGCATTGTTGTAAAAGCGGGGTTCCCGAAATAAAGTTTTATATGTACCTTATGCAAACCAGTTCTCAAGAAGATGCCTTTAACAGGATATCTAGTTAAACTTATTCACTGCTTTCCGTCTTGCTGTAGGAGGAGAACAGCATTTACCTGCACGCAGAAGGAAAACCCCAAGGAAGAGTGCGCTTGAAAGATATTCATAACTCCTTCCTCGCATTCTTCCTCACCAGAAGAAACAATAGCTTTCTACCTCAAATGACTTGAGTAATTATTGTCTAAGTTTGGAAGATGTCTCGGATTTGATGACTCTTTTGTAATGCGCTTGCATGTCTCAACCGCTTGTTATCAATTTCTGCTGCATTTGATCTTTTTTTCTTTTTCTAACCCTTTAAACTCGAGGTCTTTTGGGCTCAATTTCCACTTTTTCACACTAATTCACTTTGAGCTCAGTTTTCACTTTCATTCAATTGAACCTAATTTCGTTACAGAACTAAATGTTTATTAACTCCACTCAGACAAAAAGCAAGATTCCAAAATTTTTCTCCAATCGACTGAAAACGGGCTCGAGATTGAATCGTTGCCTATCACTGGTCTACTGTATTCATGTAGCGCAATCTATGTCACGGAGCGCAGTGACAGAATCTATTGTTGTTACTGCTGGTATGAATCCATCATTACAATCGAGAATCATTTATCAAGCTAAAAACGGCTATCGCTAAAAGCATACTCATAAAAAAGGGGTAATTTCATTTATCGTTCTTTAAACTATATATATCTGAAGAGCAAAAACTTCTAGTTTAGTGAAAATCTGGCGATATATTAACGACAAACTTGGCGAAAAACAATGAAAAGTTTAGAATTGACTTGCTTCTCCGTCTCTCTCGGGCAAAAAGACGCATTGCGTTAAGCAAAAAATAAGAATGGTAGTTAAGAAACAATGAAGTAATAATCGTAATAAATATACCGATTTACTTTTAGAATTAAAAGAGTTTGCTTCATTAAAAGAAATAAGAATCTTTATTTAACAAAAGAAGGATATTTTTATTGTTCTGATGATTTCAATAACCATATAGTATGTAAGCAGCTGTGACCCGTTTCTTTTTGGCTGATGACACAATTTCACAGTATTTTTATTATTCGAGTCCAGACTTCAGCATAATCACTAAAAGCTGCCCACCCGAATACTTGCTCGGTTGTTGAAACCACGTGCATAAATTACATTGCGACTTTGCGCCCGTAATGCTCGCTGCACTCAGGTTCAAATTTAGATGTGCAACACAGTATGTGTAGTAAATCACCATCCCTTTCCCACAGAAGAAGATTTTCTGAAAGTTACATTTAAAAAATAAAAACTTATTTTAAATTTTTACAAGCAGAGTAGAATTTCACAGTAACTTAAGTCTGTTATAAAAAGCAAAGAAAAAGAGGATATTTCTAAAAATTCACAAAATAATAATAAAAATAATTATGAACAATAATACCATTAAAAACAATAATAACAAAATAAAAACAATAATATAATAAAAAAATAATAATTTTAGTATAATAATAACAATAATAATAATTATAATAATATTGGGACTATTATTATAACCATAAGTGTAATAACAATAATAAAAATACAGTAATAATAATAAACAATAAGAAAAATAACAATAATAGTAAAGAATAATAATAAAATTACAATAGAAATTTTTGGTTTTATGGGGGTTGTCTAGCCCAGCTATTCAACCTGAGATAAGTAAGAAGAAGAAGAAGAACAATAATAATAAACACTAATAATATAAAAATAATGATGATGATGATGATGATGTTCAAGTGTAATAATAAACAGTAATAATAATGTGCAATTTTTAAAATAAACAGAAATAACAATCGGCATTAATGTTCACAATAAAAAAGAATAATGATAACAATAATTATAACAACACACTAACAATAATAATAATAAACAATTATAAAAATAAGAAAAATAACAACGATATTAATTAAAAATAAACTATTAATAATAATAATAATAACAATAATGTACAGTTATAATAATAAACAGTGATAATAATAAATAATAATAATTTTAAAAAAAATGATAGTATAATAACAATAATGATAATAATAAATTAATTAAATAATTAAATTGTGATTTCTAGAAATTAAACCGTACAAGTTTTAATTGAAGAAAATATCGGTAGTAAGCGAAAATGTCATAAGGGAAATGTTAGCAACAGTGAATTTATTACAGGAATGCAGAACTTCCCTTAATTTGCGAGAAAAATATCTGTTTAAAAAGTATAAACATACGAATCCTTTCTATGACTCGGCCGGTAGCTTGGGTTTTTGGGCTGATTTCGAAAACTCATTCACTCAAAATGTATAACTGTTTTCTTGCTTTGACTGTATCGTGGGTAAAGCATATATGATAAAAAAGTGTATTTGAGCCAAAAGTGTGTTTATGTTGTGAAAATAATTTAAGTGCTCTTGAACTTCTTTGGTATAATTTTCTCTTGTCACTTAAATATTCGCCAGAGTTAAAATTTATATACACCATGTATTGCATAAATGATGCAAGATTTTATTTCTATGAAATTAAGTAATCAAGCAAATTACTCGTAGATAATAAAGTTAACTTTTGGCAAAAATATGCTTTAGCGACCATTTTGAAATGTAAAAGAGTGGGGGAAAATAAATAAATAAAAACAAAAAAACTACTCAGACTTTTTCTGCATGCAAGTTTAGAAAAATGTTACTTTATCTAGTCTGCCTTGATTTGAAATGTTACATCATTTAAAAAAATTAAAATAACAACTGTTTAGCAAACTTGTATTAAATTAAAAACAAAATATAATAAACATGCAAAATTATTAATATGTAATTTATCTCTAAAGCTTTATTGGTAACTTTGCTTTAATCAGACTTCACATTTCACAACAAATGTAAAATTTATGAAAACATTTGGGGGGTGGGAGGCTTTATTAGGCTTTAAAAAAACATTCTCAAAAAAAACCACGTTTCTTTTAACCCTTTAGTTTAAACCAAGCTACACTGACACAGATATATTTTCTCCATCCATAAAAAATCTATGTACAGTGGAGTCCCGCTAATCCCAGTCCTCTTAATCAGAGTTCCGGTTAAATCGAGGTGACTAAAGTATTACTGTACATTTTTCCCCCTATGAGAGAAGATATTGAATAAGGCAGGGATTCAAGTGAAACACCACTGCGATCGCTTCGAATTACAATCGCTACTGGAAGTGAATTACATTATCATCAACTTAACTTGGCACTGACGTCACTACCAGCGGAGCCAATAAGAGCTCACAAGCACTCAGCGATCTCCTCTTATTCGCCAAGTAGGCTGTGACGTTTTATCTAGCTCGTTTTTCATAGGCAAACGTCACGCTGATGTCACGATGTTTTTATCAAGAAACGTTCTAATGTAATTCATTTCCAGTAGCGATTGCAGTTTGCGATCGCCTGTTTCACTTGAATCCCTGCCTAAGTTACAAGAAAATTTAGTTTTGTGGAAGAGATACTAGGTGACTAGGAGGGGGAGAAAACGTACAAAAACCGAAAAGTATGCGAAGAATCTGATACCCAGTGAGAGCTTTATAACAGAATAGTAATACTCAAAAGTTATTTTTAAAAAAAGTTCGTAGGTGATTTTTTTTTTTTTTTGCAAAAATTTTTAAATACATTTTATTATATACAGCACTGTGTTCTCGTTTCTTTCTTTTTCTTTTCTTTCCTTCCGCTATGTTAATTCTCTAATTTTTAGTTGCATACAAATATTAGCTTTTCTTTTCGGTTTTCTACGCAGTCCAGATACTCTGAGTTTTCCGTAATATGGATTGGTGTTGCTTCAGCTCAACTCGAATTATCGGGACTTGACTACACTTCGTTCATGCGAAAGATAGTTTAGACGTAAACAAAGAGTTGTCCAGTTTGCGACGTCAATCACGTGTTTGATTTGGATAAGAACAAATTGGTGCTAATAAGACGGCGAACGCGAATCCTATTGGCTAACTTTTCTCTTTTTTTTTTTTACATTCCAGAGAGAAAATCCAAAAAAGTGACCCAGTAGCCAACCTTCTTACTTGTGGTCAATCCTTCTCATGCATAGAGTGTAGTTAAATTAGATCAATTTATAACTTTTTACAGATCATGAAACAGTTGCTCTAACTATCAGCGCAAACTATAAAACAACGTTGAAGAACATGACTCAAATCTTCAGTAAATAATAATTTCAAT